>LOJH01009724.1:316-25716 GCA_001685095.1 Ellobius talpinus
TAATACTTAATACCTATATAACTTAAAGATTAAGACTTCATATTAGAATATTAAGCAATCTTTAAACAACTATGCAGCAAATGATGCCAATTACCTCAAAATGTAAACAATATATAAGTATCTTGGTCAGAGGTAGAAATGTATAAGGCAATATGATAAATATGTCCTAAAATTGTATCAATATACAAAATGTCTTAAACAAAGATAGAAACATGCATACATACACTCTGACAAAATAACTTTGCATAGGTATACAAGTATTGTAAACAGAAATAGGAGTATGTTCAATATAACAAATACAATTTGAATTTGTATCAATATACAAGAATCTATAAATCTAAATCAATGTAAATTGCCTATAAATAATAGCTCACAAGTATTCACTCTTTTACTCACTATTATTATTATTAGTGTGAGTAAGCTCACACTAATCTTCCTTTTATCCAATTCTATTTTTCCTTTTTTTCATATGTATCTCTAAGCCTACATAATTTTCACCCCAACCCCAACTCTATACCAGTCATAATCAACCCCTAAATGATGTCCTTAACCTGAGGTCAAACTTTTTTGGGAGAGGGTCACCTTCTAGAATTGTTTCCAGCTGTCATGGGGTTAATGTTCTTTCTATAGGATTGTGTAAAACTAAAATGATGGTTAAGTTTCAAGAATATTGTCTGGTATAATTGCAAAAGGTCTCTGGGTAGTTGATAGGTTTTTTTCTGAAGTTCTTATTTGGAGTTCTGGCCAGAATATTGTAAGAAGGTGTACCATTTCAGCTAATCAAGTTGGAACCATCTTGAGCAGCCAGTATCCAAAACCGGTCTATAGTGGTGCTACCAGCATCATGACATCATATCAACCAGATGGAGTCATTGTTGAAGGGCCCCATCTTCTTCCTGGAAATTGTGGGAAGTCCTTCTGTATATGTGTTTCCTTTATTGGTTAATGAATAAAGAAGCTTCTTTGGCCTGTGATATGGCAGAGTAGAGCTAGGCTGGAAAACTAAACTGAATGCTGGGAGAAAGAAGGCAGAGTCAGTAGATGACATGTAGCCGCCAAAGAAGGAAGACATAAGCTGTCAGCTGGAACTTTACTAGTAGGCCATGAGCCTTGTGGTAAAATATAAAATAATAGAAATGGGGTGATTTAAGATATAAGAGCTAGCTAGAAATACACTTAAGCTATTGGCCAAACAGTATTGCAATTAATACAGATTTCTTTGCATTTATTTCAGGCATCTGGGCAGTCGAGAAATGAACAAGTAGCTTCTGACTACAGTTCATTTCCCACAACTGCCCTAACAAAGTACCTTAAACTTGAATGGCTTGAAATAAGAAAACTTTCTCAGCTCCTTCTGTTAAGGTGGAAGCCTAAAATCAAAGTGTCTACACAGTTGGTTCCTTCTGAGGGCACTGACGGGAATCTGCCTACGACTCTCTCCTGGCTTCTGGAACTGGCCAACAATCATCATAGTCCCATGACTTGTAGATATGTCACTCTGATCTCTACTGCCATCATATGTGGCACTTTCTCTGTGACCCTCTGTGACATACAAAGGCAACAGTCTTGCTGTCGGAGACAACCACTTGACTCCAGTACAACCTCCTCTTAACTAATTGTATCTGCAAAAACCCTATTTCCAAATTACAGCACATTCCAAGTACGGAGCAACATATTTGGGGCAGGGGGCTGTCACTCAATCCACGACATCTCTTAAGGTAATAGAGCAAGGAGACATCTGGCCAAGGTAAGGGATTAGTCTAGAGCTCAAACAACATCACAGACTCGTTCCCTTTTAAAGGTAGGAATGAGCAAATTTCCACAGCCATTGAATGGACCAGCCAATGGCTTCAGGTTGTCCCTGAAAGGATGTTGTATCCTCCCAAGGGTTTACCTTGGACCTTAGAGATACAGATGGCTGGACTCTACTTCGAAGTTTCTGACTCAGAAATCTACAGCAGCTCCCAAGAATTTGCAATTACAGCAGCTTCCTAGGAGGTTTGAATGTGAAGTGACCTGACAGACTCCTGCACATGAACTTGGTCCCCAGTTGGTGGAGCCATGTTGAAAGTTTGTGGAGACTTAGGAGACAGAGCCCTACTGAGTCACTGCTAGAAGACTTTAAGGTCCCACAGCGAGGCTCAACCTCCTGTTTCCTCTCTGCTTCCTGAATGAGGATACATTGTGATAAGCCACCTCATGTTCCTGCCACCTCATGCCTCCCCACTGGGATGAATTATAAGAACATGCCAAAATAAGTTCTTCCGTCCTTAAGTTGCTTCTTGACACATATTTGGTGAGAGCAGCAAGAAAAGTCCAGTGATGCCCTACTCAGGCTCAGGGACCAGGATGCAAGGAAAATCTCCGAAGGGCATAATTGTGTCGGTGACCGACACAGAGCAGTAGAGATGTGAAAGGAATCTAGACAGGGTAGTAATTACACCTAACTGTACCACCCTCTTTATAAACCCAAGCAACAGGGCAAGGGGTCCTTTAAGAGGAAGCCAGAGTTTTGTTGCAGCAAAGAAGGGGAGAAACCACTAAGAAAAAATAGAAAGGTTGTGTAAGGAGAAACAGTAATGACTAGGTCTTTTGGGTAAAAAAGGAGCTTCCATTTTTTTCAACCACCAGTGCACAAGTGGTGCACGCAGGGAATAATGAGGGTGGTTTTAAAGCTACAGGATCATGCTGGAGCCCCTCAGCATACCTTATGACCAAACTGGGTACTACTATCAAGCCACTCTCTGTAAAGCCCCTCTGCGGTCACTGAGCAATGACAGTCAACTGCATCACAATACCAACAACTGTCACCCTGAGGTCTGAATAAGGGCATCTAGTATGCTACAGTCTACTTCCATAACTGACAAAGACCTTTACGGCATCTTTAGCTGTGAGTTCAATTCTATGGCTCTTTTAGTCAGAGAGTTTTTGGAGAGAATATAAAATTGCAGCAGTTTTACTGAGCCTGTAGTTAGAAAATTTTTTTATGGCGTGGAAGACAAATTAAAATAGGTAGTTCAAAGAAAAGGGGTGCAGCATAAGGAAAAGGAAGGCAGAAAGGATTAGCCTCCATGTTCACACAGGCTGCCGGAAGCAGAATCTGAAATAGTATGCGTTAATTTAAGAGCATCAGACTGACGGTGAACGTGATGTTTAGAGACTAGAAGAACACCTGAAGGCTAAAAGCAAAGACAAGGAAGAGTTACTAAGAACCAAATGGAAAGTAGAAAAGTCCACATGGAGCAGAAGGAAGCTTCTGTTCAGAAAAGTGTGCCCATAAGGGATCCACAGATTTTTAGGTTGAGACACACATTTTTACCTCCATCACTCTGAGATGAAAGGCCCAAAATGCTGGGATTGAGAGATATAACTCCGTGTGTGTGTGTGTGTGTGTGTGTGTGTGTGTGGTGTGTGTGTGTGTTTATACACACACATATTCATTATAGATAGGGCATCCCTTAACCCAGGCTAGCTAAGAACTTGGTATGTAACAAAGTATAACCTTGAACTTACTGTCTCCACCTCCAGAGTATTGAAATTACTGGTGTGTATCACAATGCTTGATTTTATACAGTGTGGGACTGAACTCAGGGCTTTGTATATTGTAGGCATGCACTCTACTGACTGAATTACAACCCCAGCCCACTTTTTATTTCTTTTTATTTATTCTTCTCTCATACAATACAACCCAACCATAACCTCTCCTCCCTCAGTCCCTCCCAGTTCACCCCCCACCTCCCCTCTCCTTCAGATCCACTGCTCCTCCGTTACCCTTCAGAAAAGAGCAGGGCTCCCAGGGATATCAACCAAACATGGCATAACAAGATGCACTTTTAAAAAATAAAATAAAATAAGGGCTGGAGAAATGGCTCAGCAGTTAAGAACACCTTACTACTCTTATCGAGGCCCTGAGTTCAATTCCCAGAAACCACATAGTGGGTCATAACCATAATCTGTAATGGGATCAGATTCCTTCTTCTGGTGTGCGTGAAGGCAGAGCATTATATACATAAAATACATGAATAAATGAATCTTTAAAAGAATAAAATAAAAATAAAGTAAAATGCATCTCACTGTATAAATGTGAGAAAATTTTGAATATTTTTATTTCTGAAGTATGGACTAGTTATCCTAAGACTTCTAAAAATATGAAGAAGAAATTATTATATTCACTGCCTCACCATGGAAACAAAGGGGCAGAATATATTATTTTCTTCATTATAGCTATCATATTTTTTATCACCTGTGTCCCAATTTCCCACCCAACATCAGATCATAAACTTCTCCAGTAGCATATGGATCTTTCTGATTTACAGAAGACAGCTTAGTTTATGCACTTGATGCCTTATGTTACTAAATACGAGGTTATCAAGAAATTCCAGGGTTTTCACACTGACATCAACAGCCAGCGACAAAGCCAGCTGTTACCACGTAACAGCAGTGCCCGAGGGAACAAGGGTGAGAAAGCACTATCTCCATATTGGCCAATATTTCACAATAATCTGCTTGTGTCTTTTTGTTTTATGCTTCATTTTATTTTCTCAGACTGAGTCTCATGTATCTCAGGCTGTCCTCAACCTTGGCTCTGTACTGGGGGACAGTCTTCAACTGCTGGTCATCCTGCCTTCACCTCCGCGGTGCTGAGATTATACTTGCATGGCTACAGACAGCTGATGTGATCCTGGGAATCAAACTCAGTCTGTGTATGCTGGATAAGCACTCTACCAACAGCTACCTCCCTAGACCTCTGTGTTCTAGAAAGGTCTATGAGCTCCTACTGCAACTCTGCAACAGTACGAAGTCATCTCAAGTGGAACTCTTCAGTCTGCTCAACCTGTAAGTGTGAATAGACGCACATAACATAGGTGCGCCTTCAAAAAGGATGGCGTATTACAAAAGCAACCTATGCTCTTTGCCATAGTAACAATAAATTAGTAAAAATAAATCAGGTAAAACAACAGAATAAAGGAATAGAAATGCAAAAGAAGAACTATTGGGAATTCTAGCACCCAACAGCGAACACTGTTAAGTTTTCACATGGTGAAATATGATCAACTCTTTAACTAACTACCAGAGTGCGATGTGCTGTCAAGAGCAGAGATTCTGCTACCAGTTAGAGTAATAGTCAGTTTGGCATTCCTAAAACAAAGCGCCGGAGGCAGCCATTTACCAAGAGAGTATTTAGCTCACACCTCCAGAGGCTCAAAGTACAAATGACACAGTACAGGTTCTCTGATGAGAGCTGCCCCTGAACTGAGCCATTGCCTGAAGTGGGTCACCGTTGGGGAATATCGGATGACAGTGATAGACCGTGTCCTGGAGCAAGGAGCAGAAACAGTAGGATGAGGGTAGGTTACTCCTTATATATAGCCACCTCAGAGCTGAAGATCTTCTCTCCGGGAGTGCCCCCTCCCCAGGAGCTAAGAACCTGTTTCTGAACCTCACCCCCTTAAGGTGAGCATGTCCACATACCACCACCGTGAGAGCATGAGCCTTTAAGGGGCCACCATACCATAGGTCTTGGCCTGAATTTACATCCCAGCTCTATCACTCCGATCCTACCTAATGTCCCCATGCTTAAGCTAACAGATTTTAGCCAGTCTATAAAGCAGGGTTTGTTTTTTTTTTTTAAGTATCTGGTCCATAGTGAGTCTCTGGGCCTGCTAGCTATTGTTCTTCAGCACATGCAGGCCCAGCCTTCCTGACTTAGGGGACATTTTTAAAGAGCAATATGAACTCCACCAGCGATTTCGTATGTCTCTCCACTCAGTGAGACGAGAGATTCGGCTCTGCAATCCTCTCAGCTGGACATTGTTCATAAGTGTCTACGGAGGAAGCTGAGGATTAGAGCAAGATTTTATCCTGCCCTCTGGTCAATAAGCACAAACTGACTACTTTATCTTGCATCTCAGCTGACAATACACTACTGCCTTTCAGTGTTCTCCAGGGCAGTGCATGTCTTGCTTATTGCTTTTTGAGACAAGAAGTAGCCCAGGCTAGCCTCCAACTCACTATGTAGCTGAAGACGACCCTGAATCCTTCGTCATCCTGCCTCCTCTCTTCACCCCTAGTTCTATGGTACATTCTTTAGTGGTTGTCTGGAATTAATTCCTTGATGTTTAAATTTTGCATTACATTCTGATATCTAAGATGGCATTTCACTGTGTATTTTTGTTTCCTGGTGATACGATAATAAATTACCACAAACTTGGTGGCTTAAAACCACAGGACATTCATTTTTTTCACAGTTCTTGAGACTATAAGTCCAAAAACAGTTTCACTGAAAGAGAGCAAGGTGTCAGTAGGACACTAATCCCTTCAGAAATTGCTACTGACTCTTCTAGTTTTCGGGAGCTACCAACATTTCTTGACTGGTGGTTGCATCACTTTAGTTTATGGCTCCATGGCTCCATTGGTTTCTCTTCCTTTTTTGCTGTCAAGTCTCCCCATGCTAGCCTCTTGTAAGAACACTTGTGACTGAGTTCGTGGCCTACACAGATGACCTCCCTACCTCAAGAGCCTTAACTCAACAACTTGTGAGAAGTTCCTTTTGTCAAGCAATGTTCTAGAATTAGAATAGGAGCAGATTTGGTGCCATTATTCAGTACATCAACATATGCATTAAAACTGAGATGGGGAGAGAAGATCCATTCATGAGGCCATACTGTGACTTGCTTTGGGTCCCATGAGTTCAACCAGGCTACGCTCCTAGGAACAACTGATGTCTTTGCTGCTCAGTGGGCTTCTAGAATCTGCTTTGAACACACCAGGCGGATCTTCAATTACAATATTTTCCAAGCTTTAGTTAACAAAGAAAGTTCCAGTTCCCCGTCCTCTCCATGTGTTGTTTTCAGTAAATACACATTTGGTCTTATGTGAATGAAGAAGATTTCTCCAGCCCTTTTCAGAATCTATATATCCTGTCCCATTTGTCTGAGTCTACCACCCCCACCCCACCCTCACTAGTTTTCCAAATGCTTTAGGGAGCACAGCTTTTGCTAAGATATGGGATTTCTGAATTTTCTAATAAGATTGATGTCAGCCAGTCCAAACCGGTTTTCCTGGTGCTACTGATGAAGAGGAACACCCTTCTTCAAAAGACAAGAATTGTGTCTCCAGAGACTGTCAAACTGTCTCAAAAGAAAAGGAAAATTTGGAAAACAAACTCCTGTGCATGTAATAATCAGAGCCCCCCTTTCAGTTGGTTTGTTTCCCCCTAAATTAGTAGAACTAGATGTTTGAAGACTGGTGTAAATAAATAAGTACTAATGCATTTGGAGGATAATATCCAGAACACACACAGAGAAAGGTTTAGAGATTGCTAAGATACCCAGGCTAACACAAATGGTTTTAATGTGGAAAGTGCGAGTTCTAGACTCATTTGTTTTAACGAGAATGAACAATAACGGAAAGGTATATTGACCTTGCCAGTTTTTTTCCCCTTTGAGCACAGGCTGCCCTCAAACTGACTCTGGAGTTGACCTTGAAGTCCTGATCCATCTTTTTTCAAACCATCACACTCAGATTGAGACACTGTGAAATTTCTGATTATTCATGGACTGTGAGAACGTGTTGCTTTAGAAGCAGACAGATGAAGATCAACTGTATGTCAATAAAGGAAAAAAGATGGCTGAACACATTCAGCTTGTCTTTCCTTGGAAGCCTAGTACAACACAGGCAGTAACTATTCTGGTCAGAAGTTGAGGAAATTTCTTGGGAACAAGGGTTCCACTTGGGGAACAAGGCTGAGAAGTGACAGGCTCTAGCTGAGTTTTCCCACCATCAAGTTCTGCTGCTTCATAGTTGTGTGGAAATAATCTAGGACCATTCCAGTGAATGTGAGCTTCACTGTGGCTCAAGGAGGAAAATTCCAGAACCACACAACTTCAGATGACTATGGAGAACTATTTATATCAAATTCTCTACCCTTCCCATCTCAGAAATAGAAAGAAGTCTACTGGTGAACAGTGGTGGCATATTTTAAGCAGCTTCTCACCTCCCTTTGCAAAGTACACATAGCTTAAATTAGATCAGAATGATTCTTCATTTGACATCTGTAAATCTCTCCTTACATTGAAAGAAGAGAGAATCAACTATTTCTAGCTGTTTAGTTATGGACAGTTACACAACAAGCCACATAATGAACCAGAACAATGACTTTCTTGTTTTGCATGATTCTGGGGATTGATTAGGAGTTCATTTCACTCTATGTGGCATCATCCAGAGGACTAGGAGGATGAGGAAGATGCACATCACCATTCAGGGAGTTGGCACGTATTGGCTGATAGCTGGGAGCTCAGCTGTGGCTGTCAGTCAGGAATTTAGTTCTCTGTGTGGTCCTCTATACATGACCGTAGGGTTGCAAACAAAATCAGAGGTTGCATATTGCTCTTTTTTTCTACACAGTGTATTTTGATCATGTTTTCCCTTCCCTCCACTGCTTCAAGATTCTCCCCACCTCCCTACCCACCCAACCCTATGTTCTTTCTGTCTCTTGAAGGGGGGAGAGGCAGGATGGAAGGAAGGAAAGAAGGAAGGAAGGAAGGAAGGAAGGAAGGACAAAAAGAATCCAAGAAACAATCCCTCCTATAAAACCAAAACCACAAAACGAAGAATCAAAACAGACAAAAGACCAATAAGACAAAAAAATGCTAAAATAAAGCAAAACAAAACAAAAGATCCACAAAAATCCCATTAAGTTTGTTCTTCCTGACCAATATTCCTGGGCACAGGCCCTGCCCTGGAGTGTGGCTGTTACAGCCAGTGAGACTCTATTGGAAAAAACTGGTTTCCCCTCTGCCAACAAGTATCAGAAACTGAAGGTCTAAGACCCAGCCTCTGCTGTTTCCGTGTGGCCTCCACCATGTTGCTCTTATCCAAACAAGTCCCTGGGCAGCTCAGATTCCAGAGAGTGGGGGAAATCCATGTTTCTTGATGGGAAAATACCAAAGCTGATGAAGTGCGGGCACTGGAAATCCCCAGCGCAGGAACAGCATGGCTGCAGAAAGATGTCAAACTGTTTTCAAGCCGAGAACTACTTTCCTCCAGACTTTCCAGTAGGCAAGAGTACCAGACACCACCATCGCTGAAGATGCTGCTACATGCATGGTCCATCACTGACAACCAGCTGTAACCTAAGTAATAATAATGCCACATTCGGAGCTGGGGAGACAGCTGAGGGGCCAAGAGCAGTCACTGCTCTTGCAGAGGATCTGGGTTTGGTTCCTAGCGCCTGCATGATGGCTCACAGCTGTCTGTGACTCCAGTTCTAAGGGACCTGCACCCTCTTCTGGCCTCCATGGGTACAGACATACATGCAGACAAAAGGCTCATACACATAACAATCGTCTCTTTCACCATAGAGAGGCCCTGCTAAGACAACTTACTTCAGAGACTAGAACTTAAAGAAGCTTTTTATTATATCTATTTGTGTGTATATACACACATATTCCTGTGTGTGTGTTCCAGCATGTAAACCAACTATACCAGTACTCAGACTGCTTAGTGTAGTTCAGTTTGCTCTCTCTCTCCTGTGTGTGTGTGTGTGTGTGTGTGTGTGTGTGTGTGTGCATGTGTATATGCTCATGGAGATGCCTGTGCAGGCGAGAGGTCAACATCAGGTATTGTTTCTCAGGAGCGATCCACTTTACTTTTTGAGACAAGGTCTTTCTCTGGGACCTAGGGCTCAGGGCTAGGTTGGCTGGCTAACAAGGCCCAGGAATCCTCCAGTCTCTGTCCTCCTCCCAGCACTTTCGGAACTACAGGCATATGCTATCCTGATCAGCTACTTATGTGGATGCCTCCTGGAATCAAACTCATAATTGCAGGGCAAGCACTTTATTGAGTAACCCATCTCCCAGGGTGGGGGGAAATGAGAGAGAGAGAGAGAGAGAGAGAGAGAGAGAGAGAACATTTCCTGAACAAATATGAAAGAGTCGTTCTGACATGTGGCCAGTTTCTTGTGTGAACATCTTACATATTTGGCATCCAATATGTTAGCTGCTTTTCTTGTTTTATATTATCTCTATTTCTTTTAATTTCCCATACAATATATTTTGGTCGTATTCTTCTCCTTTCCCCTACCTTCTCCCAAATCCAACATCAAAGTGGTTTCAATTTGGATTGACAGATGAGGGATCTATTGAAGGCAGGCATTCATGGGCAGGTGTCTCACACAGACTGATTGTACCTAACCATGTAGTCTATCTTAATGTCAATCTACAGTGAGATAAGTTTACACCAGAATAGGAAACAACACATTGCTTCTTTCTTCTAGAAATCTTCACACACACACCCGCACGCACATGCACACATGGATGGAGATGGAAGAGAGATCGAGAGAGAGAAACTAAAAAAGTAAACTGAACTACCCTAAGCAGTCTGAATACTGATCTATTTGATTTACATCAACTAGAACAAGTTTCTTATCTACTCTTTGATAATTGGTAACAGTTATCTGTAGCTATCCTTCAGGCCACACAGGCTAACGGGTTGCACCAGACAAGCTACAAGATAATTTAGAAAAGAAATCCCATAATTTTTACTCTGGATTCCACTCTTCTGACTCAGGAAGGGGCTTCTTTGTATCTAATTGAGCTGGCTACTAAGTTTTGGTTCCTTGGAAGCCTTCCTTAGCAACGCTGTTGCAGTGTGTTTGCAGGTACGATTGCTTGCTTTTTTAAAGTGTGTATCTGTTTAACTATTACATTAATTTGAAATTTGCTTCCAAATGAGAAAGTGGTAACTCTCTAACTGAAAGAAGATTCCAAGTAAAGCCATTTTCTCTCCCGTGCTACCTGCAATTAGATTACTCAAATATACCCAATAAATTTCAGTATTCTCCAAGATATCAAGTAATAAGTTTTGCTAAATATCTAGGGTATTCTCAGAAAATGCATTCTATTAGGAGTAGAAACTCCAAGAGAGGAAAGAGCAAAGGGGAGCTTTAGTTCACAATGGCTATCGTGACAAAGAACTGGACAGTATGGACAACAGAAATGTATTTTCTCACAAATCTGGAAGCTAGATATAGTGTTATTTGTATGTATGATTTTAGAGATGATCATTTAGTATTAGATAACCAGTTAGTGTGATCTTCCCTTGCGAAGCCTGTGTCTCCCACTCTCAGTATTTCTTAGTTGCCTCTATATTTATTGCAGTTGTTTTGTTTGTTTATTGCTCTGTGTGTGTGTGTGTGTGTGTGTGTGTGTTAGTTCTCTAGTTCCTATAGAGGCAACAAAAATCATCTCGAAATTCTACTTTGAAACTTGATGGCATCTTTATAATATTTGGTTGTGCTACCTACAATATGAAACGCTTTCCCCTATATCTTGTGTGGCCCTAGCTTCTAAAAGGTTGTTATTGTTTGGGTGATAAATGTCCTCCAAAGACCCATTTGTGAGAGGTTTGGTTGTCAGCCTCGGGTAATTTCTGGCAGATAAGGGAGTCTTTAAGCAATGTTACAGGCTCAGCTGGGCTCCTTGTGAGCTATGGTCACTAATACTTAGCTCAACAACAAACCGACTTGTTGCCTTTGAGGTGAGAGTTGTTTTCCATCAGCACTTTGAACGGAAGCTTAGGACCTCAGTCCTTCCCTCTCCCTCTTGTTTCCCTGCATCCCTGAAGTGAAAGGTTGCTCCACCATGAGCTCCTCCACCATGTTCTCCTGCCTCTGTGTACTCCTTCCTTCCGTGTTCCGTTGCTAGTTTGCTCCCCTGCCATGTGCTCCTGCTGCATGCTCTTGACGCCGTGTGTTCCCCCTTCGCCGCATTATACTACCACAGGCCCAAAGCAACATGGTCAAGTGACCATGGGGTGAAACTCCAGGAATCAGGAGCAGGAGCAAATCTTTGCTTCTCATAGATTCTTCCTCTCAAAAAAATTATCATGGTGATGGAAAGCAAAGGTCTCCACTGAGCCCCAGGACTATTTCCTCTGAGAAAAGACAGAGTGCAGACATGTGCAGCAATTTTATCTAAAACTGACATACTTGCTTGTATGATGTAGGATCTTTTGAATGTTCTTTTGATTTTCAATCCCTTTCAAAGGGATCAAAATTCATACATGGAGAAGATTGTAAATGACAAAGCTTGGCAACAAACAAAAACTGGGGTAGCTGTGGAAAAAAATCCAGTTCTTAAAAAAAATTAAAAGTAACTTAAAAATCCAGTTCTTAAAAATAATACAGTTCTAAAAACAATTATACTTTGAGAGATAAGTACTCATTTCACTTCCCCATACTTCCTAAATGAAAAAAGAAAATAGTGTTTTCAGTAGCCCAAACCTTGGGGGTTTTTTTGAAGGAGAAGCTTAGTCATGCAAACACATGCACAGTTAATGTGTGCCGTTGCATTTGTGAACACATCTGGCTCAAAAACAGTGGAATCCCATAGTCAGAGGCACCTGCCTGTTCCCTAGTCCACACAGAAAAGTCAAGCCACACCCATTACGCTCAAAACCAAACCCGTGTCTGCATCTGGTCTAACAGAGTTTGGAAAGGGCTGCCTGCCCTTTGGATTCTCACTACAGAGTGCCTCTTTCATTAATTCACAGAGGACTCTGAGGGTGGGCGCTGAGAATGTAGATGTCAGAATTATTAACCCATCATTGTATAATTTATAGTGGGGGGAATACAGATGAAGAACAGCTGGATAAGAAGTAAATAAACATAGAACATCTGTGAATCTATAAATGAAAATAAAGGGCTTGAAAGACTAGTCAAAAATGGCCAACAACAGTGGAATGCTTTTGTGGGACATAGATGGGCAGATAAATTCAGTGCAGTTTCTGGGCATCCGGAACAACGGAACATGCTAGACTGTCTCCCATCAAGGATGTTGCTCTTTGCCCCCCCCTTCCCAACGAAACAGAGAGACAAAGCACAATGCATCTCCTGGGATTTAGCAACATTTGGGTTATTCAGTTCCTGCCCTTTACTTGAGTGACCCTCATTGCAGCCGACTTTGAATTGGCTGTTCTTAGTTCAACCTACCATATATTCTACAGTCATTAGACTCCAAATGTCTATGTGACCCAGAGCTAATGTGCTACCCAAACACCCTAAAGTTATTTACAGCTGAACTCCATCCTCAGAGAAAGCGCTAATACTCAAGCCACTGTGAAGACACTGGGATTTTTCATAAACTTGTGGTTTAACACTCTGCAACAGTCAGCTTTAGCTGTCAGCTTGACACAACCTTTAGTCACCTGAGAAGGAAACTTGCCTGAAGAATTGTTTAAATCAGATTGGTCTGTGGGAGATTTTCTTAACTGCTTATTGATGTAGGAGGCCCAGCCCACTGTGGGTGTTGCGATCCTTATTCAGGTGGGCCTAGGCTTTATAAGATTGGTAACTGAATGTGAGCTGGGATCAAGCCCATAAGCAGCATTCCTCTGTGTTTTTTCTTCAAGCTCCTGCCTCTAGGTTCCTTCCTTGAGTTCCTAGGCTGGCTTTTCTGAATGATGAACTAGAACCTGCGAGCTGAAAGAATCGCTTTCCTCTCCAAGTTGCCTTTGGCCATGGTGTTTATCACAGCACTAGAGACCCAAAGCAGAACACACTCTCTGTGCTTTACTCTTGAGACATTGCCATATATTTCTCATTCCACAAATAATCACCTCACAGTCAACCGGCCCCTTCTGTAAATAGACTGATCAAAGTTCCGCTCACTGAATTTATATGTCTCATTGTTCTTCATAGCATTAAAATTAGGGTTGTTATACAGCAATAGAAAAATAGCACATACAAATGACATTGCAATATTGATCTGTTTTTGGAAATAAAAATGCCTAGAAGTCTGCATGAATTTCAGCCCACAGACAAGGCTAATGATCTGGCCAGATAATCAAGGATTTGAAGGAAATAAGATGGGAAAGTTAATAAAAACTGGGGGTACCACCTGTAGAGTGGTGGGATAGGTTCTATTGTCCAGAGATGGCCCTGCCAACATACCCTGTACAATGTGGCATTGACAATCTTCATTTCTCTCCTCCAGTCTGTGTAATGCCACAATCATGGAAGAAATAAGGCCATGTGAGTTCTAAGCTACGAAGGGTAATATAGCTTCCTTCTGGTACCCACAGAACACCCGCCTGTGGTGTCTAATAACCAGGGTGCAAGGAAACCAAGTAATATGAAAGAGCCACACACAGATGATCTAGCCTCAGTACCAACTGGAGACTCGGAATTTATAAGTACCAACCTCCAGACATGAGTAAATAAGCCTTCAGAATAACCTAGATCTCAGTTTTAACTTATCCCAAGTGGCAGGGGAGATGTACTGACCCTGAGTGGCCTGCTCATGTAGAAAATTCATTATTGAAATAAATGCCATCTCAAACCATTACATTTGGGGCACGACTTTATACAGCACTAGAAAATAGATAATAAAAACTCTCAAAATTGTCCCAAAGGGTAAAGTTATTTGTTCCCATTATAGGTGCTAATCAGGGGCCAATCATTGCAGAGAGGCTATTAGAAATATGCTAGGTGAGGAAAACTGTTGAGGGGCTCTCCATCAGATCCTTTCTGCATTTACCCTGTATCTATTCAGTGGGTCTATGAGCAGACTGTTGTGGAGGGAGGGCAGAATTCCTTCAGCAAGGCAGATCTGGCTGCTTCCATGGATGAGTATCCCAACAGCAGAAACCAGCCACACATCTCCACTGCAGTCATATAAGCTGGTATTTGGTAGCTGCTTGACTACGTCAGAAGCCTTCCATCTCAGAGAGACAGATTGTCCTAATGAAATAGCACAAACTCTGGGTATAAGCTACTTTTTCCAACAGTCATTCTTATCCTATTTCTGCCAGCACCGCCATTCATAGACTTGTTAAATGCCTTGTTTGCTCAACTCTCTGACCAAAGAGCCGTAAGTACAGAAAAATCGCCATGTGATGGATTGATGCCTATGATAGTTGCTGACATGACCGTGTATCTTATCAGCTAGAAGCAGTCAGCCTTCTAAGCAGTGGAATGGCTTATTGAAAACTCAGGAAATAATACTGTATTCTATTTCAATGTTTTCCCGCAGGATGAAACAGGCAGGATTTAAAACAGCAACAACAAGAGGCCAAGATGGAGCAATAAGGACCAGATTTATCCTCCCAGCTGTAACAACAGCAGCAAAGACACAAGTGGTCCCCTGAGAACAGGAAGCAAATGAGGCAAACCCTGTGACACCCCCAGCCTGCTACTCTGAGAATTTCCAGGCTGCAGTACAGGGAGCAGAAACCCAGGAAGAGCTTCCTGATTCCCTGATTAATAAATGAGGTAGAACCCAGGGTCTAGGAGACCAAAGTGACAGAATTCATGCGACAGTGTTTAGGAAAGAAGAACTTCCCATAGAAAACACCCACAGACTTACAGAGGTTCCTTAAGTCTTCTTACGTGTGCGAGGAAAATCTTAGGTCAAGGAGAGAACTAGAAAGAAACAGTGCCTTGTGCCCAGGGAGAGACTCAACCAGCCTGGAAAGACTTACAGTGCATGGACACAGGGGAGAACACGTGGACGACTCTTCCTTCAGTAGTGGGTTCCTTCAGTAGTAGTCTCACAGTGAGCTCAATTTAACAGACACCCAAAGCAAGCCCCAAAAGGACCAAACTGTGCTGCACCATGTTGAAGAACACTTCCCTGCTTATCTCATGACAGAAGTCCTAAAGGCAAATTTCAATTGTTTTATTTTGGTTTTCTGCCAACCAAACACATTTTATGTGATCTGACAGGCGGAAGCAAAGCAGAAGAGCTTTCCCAGGTGCTCCACATGATGCTGAAGAAGAAAAAGACTTTATTCTTCAGGTATTTTCCTGTCCTGAGAGAGGAACCTTATGGCATTGCAGCAATATGATAGTGGCAGAGTCGTCCTAATTCACCTAGCAAAGTCTACTGAAACCAGCGGTTAAGAAGTCAGTCTCATTGTTTTTCTCCATCCTAAGAGCAGCAGAGGTTGCTGCTGAATATGGTCACATTCTGAAAATGTGACCTAAATACCATTCTCCCTGTCCTGACAACTTCCTATATCTCTTTCACATGAAAACACTTGCAATTATTTCAACTTCTTGAGAGAATTCTCGAGGAATTTGTATTAGTTAGTTAATGGCTGTGTAACAAACTACCCTCTCTAAACTTGGTGTTTTAAAATAATACTTACTGTCTCATAGTTCAGTCTAGGCCAGCAACCTGGGAGCAGATTAGCTTGATGATTGCAGATCAGAATTTCTTTCGTGGTTCCAATTAAGATATCAGCTAGAGCTAGAATCATGTGAAGGTCTTCCTGGGCCTGGAGCTTCCATTCTCAAGAATGCTCACCAACAAGGCCATTAAGAGGCTGCCGCAGCTCCTCGGTTACCATTGGCAGTAAGTGTCAGTGTCTCACATTGCTTGACTGTCCTACAGGATAGTATCTGGAGTCTTCCAGAACAGGCAACCCAAAGAAGAGAAGGGAGAAGAAGCTGCAGTACTTTGTATGACTTCTATTTCATCTCTGCTTCACTGCACCCATTAGAAGCCAACTCCCAAGGAGAAGAAAATTGGGCTCAGCTTTTTTGAAGGGGGTTATGTCAAAGAAGTTGTAGACCTGCTTAAGTCACTACACAATTCTCAATGGTATGAAGCATATTACTTTGGGTGGTTTCAATGCAGTTGGCCAGTAATATCTAAATACCTCCCCACAACTAGGAACAATTTCAAAACCTCGAATTAGGTTGTATCTACTCTCTTGGAAACTGATTAGGGTTTTTAAATCTTTCTTCTATCATCTTAATTTTTCTTCTTCAATGACAAAGTTTCATGAAGGTTAATTTGCCTTTCCTAACACCAGGTAGCGTGAAGATGAAATTTGTTTCCATGTTCACAACAAATGTCGTGATTTTTGTGCTGGATACATATCAAAACTATAGATCAGGGACTGGGAGAGATGGCTCAGTGGTTAAGAACACTGGTTGCTCTTCCAGAAGACCCAGGCTCAATTTCCAGCAACTGTATGGCAGCTCTCAACTGTCTATAACTCTAGTCCCAGGGCATCCAACACCCTCTTCTGGTCTCCACAGGCCCCAGGCATGCACATCGTACACAGAGATACATGCAGGCAAAACACCCATACAAATATAAATAACTTTAAAAACGAAACAAAAACGACAGTAGGCAAAACCCATACTAATAATATGAAAAGAAATCATTTTAAAAAGTTTAGTACAGTATCTTCAAATCTTTGAGTTATCTGG
This sequence comes from Ellobius talpinus, assembly GCA_001685095.1. Taxonomy (NCBI): domain Eukaryota; kingdom Metazoa; phylum Chordata; class Mammalia; order Rodentia; family Cricetidae; genus Ellobius; species Ellobius talpinus. The sequence goes on from LOJH01009724.1 coordinate 17,538, forward strand.
AATTAAGGCAGAACATGAAGTTAAACCCAACTTTCTTGCTCTAACTTGACAAATAATTAATTCATCTCATTCACTGGATTGGAGTACAATAGTTTCATGTTCAAATGTTGCTAGGCTCAGTTCTGTGAAGTTATTGGAGGCAGGCAGATCTCTATGAGTTTGAGGATGGTCTGGTCAACATAGCAAGTTTCAGGACACCTAGGGTTGCATATAGAGACCTTACCTCACAAACAAAACCAAAGATAAATAAATAAAATGATAGGCTTGTCTTTTCTACAACCAAAAATTTAAAATGCTGTCATTGTTTAATGGAACAAAACCCGCAAAGCAGTTGAAATGTAGATAGGTTATTTTTAAAGTGTCAGGATAAGGGAATTGAAAAGTTTGGGTTACCTTACCGAATTCATTGAAGAAGAAAATGAGAGCACTTCAAAATCCTTTCAATGCATTCTGGACTTGACGCAGAGTGATGAATTTATTTTAAGGAGTTCCCAACATAAAATGCATCAGCCACCCTTCTTGTCACCCTTGACAAACCCCGAAGCAATCTAAGGAAGGATTTATTTGGGTCACAGTTTCTGAGAATATCAGTCCACCATGGCAGAGAAGTGTGTCAGGAGGAGAACCTCAGCCCGTGGCCGCAGGAGCTGGCAGCTGCTTGTATATATGGTGGTGGGCAGGGTGGAGACAGCTGCCCCTGTAACGGGAAGCAGCTAACACCTTTTAAGGCCGGTCTCTCGTGACCTACTTCAGCCCTCTAGCTAAAAGCTAAAAGCTCCACACCTTTCAAAATAGTGTCAGAAGTTGGAACTGAGTGTTCAAAACATGAGCCTGGAGTAGGGGATATTTCAGATTCCAGTCATAGCAAAACGAAACCATCCTTGTAGGACAATAATATTTATCAAAAGTATTTCAGATAATTCAAGATATTTCAGACCTTTGTTACCATACAGTAATGCCACCTAATGAAACCAGAGCTATATTATGAAAATGGAGAGAATATAGCAACTTTATAGCCACCAGCAGCTGCTGACATAAAATGAAACTCCTTATTATTAAGGAGTATTAACTAATAGAATAATACAGCTGATGAGAGGGAGATTTTTATCATTTGGCCGGCAGTCATTTCAAAGTGAATCTAAAACTTCTTCATTTTGTTAGACCTAACTAACTTTGTTTTGTGCCCTTAGATATAAGAGCCCATAACAATTTTCAGGACTAATATGCAAAGTATGATCAAATGCAACTCAGCCCAATGCCAACCTCCCTAATGAAACAGAAAATAGTGGAACCTAAAGGCAGAAGTGAAGCAATCAGCGAGCTGGATTCTAACTATGTACTCCCAGTTTAAAGCATCAGACACGCTATTCTCTTTCAAGTACTCTGCTGGTCTGTCTGTGCCAAGCTGGCTTCCTATTTGCTTACATCAGCTCTTCTTTACTTCAAATGGACTTACACGTTTTTCATTTTACAACCTGTCCGTGTCACAGGTGACATGGCTCAGTGGGTAAAAGCACTTGCTGTGACCTGAGTTTGATCCCCAGAACCCACCCCAACACATATAACAACAATAAATTGAAACTTTTAAACATTGAGACAAATAATGCTACAGTGAAAAGTAGTACACGAAAATGAATATATTTGATACGGACCTGGAGGCTAGAGAGATCGCAGCAGATCCATGGTGATAATAGGCGGTATCCACCATGAAGAATAAGAGAAGACACAAAGTCTGGGAAATACATGTGACTTTAGCATCTACATACTTTGCACTATTATGTGATCCCAAGTGTGACCAATAATTCTACTTATTCTGAGAGATGGCTCATTAAAATTCACTATCTGGGCATACCATCTCTTAATTTTAGAAACTCAATTGCTTTGACTTACAAAAGCCACCATTCAACCAAAAAAAACAAGGGACACCCAAGAGAATGTAAGTCATGAGTTTTCCCTGACTGCACAGCTGTAATGTTATCAGTCAAATATATGGCTTAGCATGCATTCCCAATTTCTTTTTTAAAAGGTGTTTTTTTTCTTTGTCTTGTTTCTGTTTTTTGACATGAAGGGTAATAGCCCAGGGTCAGTGAGGCAGCTAAGTCATGAACATACACACAGCAATACTAATGAATGAATAAACAAATAATATAATCATCTCAGGAATCTTCAGTAATTGTATTACAAATACTAGCACTACCTGGAAAAGAGCTGTCATCCATATCCACAATCTACCCTCCCAACGGCTCCTAGAAGCTAGACTACCCAGAAGGATATAGCATAATGCTACCTTCAGGCCCAGGTGTTAGGAAGCTTAGAAATGCCCCAGCCCATAACAACAGTGGCAGCTATAGTTTCCCTGAGGGAGCTAAGTAATGACTAGTAAATGAGTAACAAAAATGAAAAATATGATTTCCGATTCAGCCAGATCAGTGACACTTAGCTGAGGTATTTGCACAGCTCCTACATTAAAGACACATGCCATTTCTTCAACTAATATCTATATACTTGAACATACCAGTGGCAGCTCCAGGGATGGGAGTAGAAGAGAGGGTAAAAAGAAGGGTGACGTACGTTCCTCCAGAGGAACTGACATATCATCGTGGGGGTAGCCAGGGAGAAGAAAAACATGGGAAAAGATGTTGTTCAAACCATCCTCTCCTGCCACTTTAATTTACAGACTTAAACTCACTGTAAATACGCACATATGCTTCTTTGAATAAGTGACTGTAAGATTTGGTCTGACGGTCTACTTTCCTTCGGCAGACACAACTGCCCTCCTTATTTCATAAGGGTCAAAGAGGAGGCAGCCAGGTGTCTAACTTGAGAGTAGTATGGAAAAAGATGTTCTATTTATAGAATCTCCTAAATGGGAGGACTTGCTTGGGAATCATCATTCAGTCTAAATTTCACTGAGGGGAGACAGAAAGAAACCCACTAACGAATATAATTCCAAGCAACAGACTCTTTTTGTTTTCTTATTTGTTCCCCCTCCCCCTAAACATGATCTGGAAGGCACTTGCAACCAAATATTCAGGAAACCACCACGTATACAATACAAAATGAGCTCAAATGCATGAATATGCTTCCCACATGTAACTGTTATTGCTTCTGATTCTTCCAACTCACCAAAAAATCTGAATTTATGTAGTTATAAATTGTAAACTATTGCTGTAAACGTGATACTTATTTTTAATGTTTCATTTGGTCATGTGTCTTTTGCTAGCAATGAAAATATTAATCAACTGAGATGGCTAAGCAGGAAAAGGTGTCTTCCGCCAAGCATGCCCACCCAAGCTTGATCTTCCAGACTCACACAGTGGAAGGACAGAATCAACTCCTGCAACTCATCCTCTGGCCTCCACACACGCACCCCTGCACCCCGACATTGGCTCTGCCGTCATTGCTATGATGAAACATCTTAACCAAACACCTTGAGAAGGAAAGGATGTCTTTGACTTCTCCACCCCGATCATCACTGAAGGAAGTCCTTAATTAGAAAAAAACAGTGGAGAGATTATGAAAAATGAACCCCCAGGTCTCCTGCTGTAGAAAGTGCTACTTTTAGTATTTTTACTCCACTATAAATGTAGTCAATAAACTAGTTTATTTATTGCCACGTCTAAGGCAATATTTGCTTTATCTGTGAGTGCGTCACCAAGAGAAGCATGACACTTTCATTTGGTGTCATAGTTAAAGCAATGACATCAAATACCACTCATGTTTCCTACTGCTTTAAAAGTATGCCATTTACTGGGCCCACCACTATTATTGGCATATTATAAAGAAGCATGCATATATTTTTATATCACAAATTTAAGTATTTTATAACTGACTTTAATATTCATGCAGTACTCTTTGTAACTCTGCATTTACTTAAACTTTCTATTTGAAACTATTTCCTAAACTGTTCTATATATTTAACTAGACTGCCAAGTGCCAAGGGTAAAAGAAAAATTACACCCCCTGCAATCTGATCCCCATAAAGCCCACCCACTGCCTACTCAAATGTATAACACACATAAAAGAAAGCCTTATTCATTTTATAATAAACTGATCACTAGGGGCAGCTGAAATAGCAGTTGTCACCCAAGGGGTAGAATAGAACTGTTAATAACATCAGAGCAACAGGATGGGTCCTGACATCATCGGGAAGCTACTTTTCCCAGTCTCTATCAATTACAGTAACCCAGAATTTAACACACTCTTTAGGCTTCTAATGTGTGGCAGAACAGAGCAGAGTTACACCTTCACTGGTGCTGGCCTTCACTACATCTAACCTATATGTAGATACCCAAGGGAAACTATGTTTCATTTTATTAATAAAGACAATGATAAGTGCCCTAAAATTGTTTTAAACATTTTCATCATAGAAGAAAATGAAGAGTCAGTAACCTACGGTAAGCCTGTAGGCCCCACTCCTTAACATCTTTAGATCAGGGCAATCTGCATTAAGAGATGGTTTTCTTAATACTTTAATGATCTGTTTTCCTGTCTTTCCTTTCAAATGAAGAGTCAGACCTGAATTCACACCTTGCCTAAACTTGTTTGATAATTGCTTTTGAAGTCTGAACTCTAGCCATTTTTGCCTTTGCTCAAAAAGCAATGCACACACCAACTGATTTTGTGTTTGTGCTTTGAGCCTCACTCATGTTTCCTGTGGGTAAAATTTCAGATTGTGTAGCTCACCATTCAAAGTGCTAATTCATGAGAAATAAATGTCATTTTTGGGAAGTCACCCATAAGCAATGTGCAGCAGGTTTTTTGTTTTGTTTTGTTTTGCTTTTTTTGTCAACTTGACACAGGCTAGAGTCATCACAGAGGAGGTTGCCTCAACTGAGAAAATATCTCCATAAGACCTGCCTGTACACAAGCCTGTTGGACATTTTCTTAGTGTTATGGGAGGGCCCAGCCCATTGTGGGTGGTGCCACCCCTGGCTGGTGGTCCTGGGTTCTATAAGAAAGTAGACTGAGCAAGTCATGGGAGCAAGCTATGAAGCAGCATCCTCCATGGCCTCTGCATCAGCTCCTGCCTCCAGGTCCCTGCCCTATTTGAGTTCCTGTTCTGACTTCTTTCAGTGATGATCTCTCGGTTATGGTGTTTCATCACAGCAGGGATAACCCTCAATGGGACACAATGGTTGGCCAAACATTAAGTTCGCTTTACTTTTTTTGTTTTGTTTTGTTTTTCCTCAATATGTAGTTCTGGCTGTTCCTAGAATTACCAACTAGACCAGGCTGGCCTCAAACTCACAGAGATTCACCTGCCTCTGTCTCCTAAGCACTGGGATTAAAGACATGTGCCACCATACCCAGCCAAATTTACTTTTTAATCTTTAAAAAAGCAATATTAATTTTCTAACTTCCCAAATGGATTCCCTTTCCTCAATAGCTGTCAAGGAAGTCAGCTCAAGTCTTTTCAGCCCCACAAGATTGAATGGCCTAAAAAGGAAGACCCCCCAGAAGCACATCATGAGTAGACACAGTCCTTCTGCCTAAGCTAATGTCCCTGCTGCACCTCCCTGCTCGTACCCGACTGTCTGTCTATCAGGACATCTTTGCCCTTTCACCCACAATGCTCCCTCATAGAAAGAACCTGGTGCTCTGTCTTATTCATATGGCTCCACAGTACTTGAATTATGGCATTGCATAATGCTGTCTATCCTCCATTTGTGTTCCCTTATATAGAGTATGAACTCTTGATTAGCATCGGGGATACAGGAGCAATGTGGGTACAAAAGCAAAGACAGAAACTAGGGACAAGGTCTCCCTCCTCTTTCTCTCCCTCCTCCTCTTTCTCTCCCTCCTCCTCTTTCTCTCTCTCCTCCTCCTCCTTCTACTTTTTCTTCCTCTTACTCCTCCTTTTCCTCTTTTTGTTTTTTTATTTTTTTTCAAGACAGGATTTCTCTGTGTAGCCCTGACTTTCCTGGAACTCACTCTATAGACCAAGCTGGCCTCTAACTGAAGAGATCCACCTCTTTCTGCCTCCCCAGTGCTAGGATTAAAGGTATGTGCCACCACATTTGGCTGAAAGAATCTTATTGACTATAGTGACATAATTTTCTTATAAGGAAATCAACGTAAAACTTTAATTTTTTTTCTTGAGGTTAACATACATAGAAATGAGTTTCATTATGACATTTTGTTTTTAAAAATTCTGATTTTATTTTTAATTGTGCATAGAGGGTAAATACAGGTACCCGAGGAGGCCAGAGCCACTAGATTCTCTGAAACTGGAGTTATAGGCAGTTGTGAGTCATCTGACACGAGCACTGGGAACCAAATTTGAGTCTTCTGCAAGAGCACTATGCTCTTAGCTTCTAAAACATATTCTAAGCCTCATTATGACTCTGTTAAACACAGATACTATTCTACTTTGTTCTAATTCACAAGTTAAGGTTCACTTCATATGTGCCTTAAGCCTAAGCTCACACATATATAATCAACACAATAACTCTATAAAAGTGAAAACTGGGTCCCATTTTTCCTCTTTGAGCTATTGTCTTCCACTCCTACTTTACTCTGCCCCACACTTGTTCTGTGTCCTCTTTGTCTACCCCATATCCATTGGCATTTATCCACTAGGACACCAGACTTTTTCTTTTGAGAGTCATTGAGAAGCATCTATGTTCATTTTCAGTCTTCTACATGCAGCTCAGAAATTCCAGACCCTAGCAATCTGAAGGAAAGTGGAAGAGGTGGCTCCTATTTTAGAAAAGGAAAGGCAAAGATGGATGGCTTCACATGCAACATGGTGTCTCACCAAGAAGGCTCCATGAGCTTCCTAGTCTCATTGTGTGGTGTGTACCATATACTCACCAAGCAGGCATTCAGGTGGGCAAGTCAGTGCTGTGGTTATATTTGCAGGAACTCATATAAAGTCTTAAAGAACAAGAAATACATTAGGCCATCAGTAGAGTTTTCCCTTAAACCAACAGGAGGTGTATTTGAGTATTTATTTCAGAAGTGAAGATAATAAAAAAGAAAGAATGGAAGAGAGACAGAGAGAGAGACAGAGAGAGAGAGAAGAATGCAAAGAAGGCACAAGGACATAGACCATAGTAGAAGAACTATTGTGTCAGTACCTCAGGGAGAGTTGGAGTTCAATCCTTTTAAACAGAAACCACTGGACATAATGCAATGCATCTAAGAATAGTCCTAGCTGTGACATGAAGGACTTGGGGTATTTATGCATGAAGTGTAAAACTTTTAAACATTTATACAAGGGAGACAATTCTGTACTATCACAGCGAGGAAGCAGAAAGTCAATTCCTCTTTGCGTGTTGAGTCAGCGTAATTGAAATACATGGTTCTCCACAGTTTTAGCTGAGAAGCGGCAGGCAGATCCTTGGGAAGACATCCAGATACTGGTGACTGCAAGTCTAGAGGCTGAGAGCTCCGTGGACTTGGGTGGGACACTCCAAGTATATATCAAGCTGTACTCGGCTCTCCTTGAAAATCTGTTTTAAGTTCTTACATTGGCTATTTCTGAGGGAAGCCTGGAGAAGGTATATTCCTGGATAAGAAGTGGGAAGGAGAGTTTGTTTTGTGCAGGTTAAACTAATATCCTTTTTTTCCATAAACGCATGACTATTTTGTGTCGGCTATTGCATAGATGATAAAGAAGAAACTACAGTATTTGGCTTACAGTCTATTAACCTGGTCCCCAAGTAAGTCCCCAAGAGTGGAGAAGTCAGAGCCGAACCAAAAGTTATTATCTAACTAACAAATTCCAGGGCTTCAGAGAATTTACTGAACCAGGATTTGGTTAACATCTGCATTAATCTAGGTGGAGACAACACAGTAAAACAAACCAAAGTATCCCTATTTTCCAACAAAGGGAGTGATCTGGGCATTGGAATTTGTGCTCGCCTCCCTCCAAATCTCAGAACTCCTCTTTCCAAGAGATATTGGAGCATAGACAAGGCCAAGGGAGCCTGTGCACAAGAGAAATGTCTGGTGGCCACACGACACCAGACTGTGTCTGGGCTTTGTTGGTGAGAGCTTACTTGTCTTTGACAAGAAAGAGAGAAATCACCCACTGTTATCCCAGGTCAGGAACCTAAAAATGGAATCATAGACCTGTTCAGATAGCATTTTGTTTTCTTTCTATTAAAAATCCGGGGAGATGCCAGGCGGTGGTGGCGCACGCCTTTAATCCCAGCACTCGGGAGGCAGAGGC
>LOJH01009725.1:24051-35112 GCA_001685095.1 Ellobius talpinus
AACCACATGGTGGCTCACAACCATCTGTAGTAAGATCTGGCACCCTCTCCTGACATGTAGGCATACATGCAGACTGGATACATGATAAGTCTTTAAAAAAAATTCATTCGTTTCTAACAGCATTTCCAATTCAGTGAAATGTAAGTTTTTAAGTTAAGACTTAATGATGTTACAAATTTCATCAGTATCTCTTATAATGTCTCTCTTTTCATCTGTTTTGTAATTCTTATTTTTCTTGGTCTGGCTAAGGGTTTAACAACTGCATTTAGCTGTTCAAATAACCAACTTTTTGTTTCATTCTTTCTGTTATTGTTTCTATTTCATTAATTTATTTCCTGATCTCATTTTTTCCATGTACTGATTTGAAGTTTGGCTTATTTTTGTTTTTTCCAAGGCCCTAAGCTGTATCATTAAGTAATTCATTTGCATTGTCTATAATTTCTTACTTTGGGAACCAGTAGCTGTAAACTGTCCTCTTAGGATGTTATTTTCCATGAGTTTGGGGATGTTGTGTTTTCATACTTTTTTTCTAGGAATTTTTTCAACATTTCTTGACTTCAGTTATTCATCGTCCAATGTGGTAGTGTTTAGTTGCCCTAAGTTGGTGCATGCCCAATAGTTTCTCTTTTTAAAAAATTACATTTTTTGAGTGCACAACAACCAATGAGGAAGGAAGAGAGCGAATAAGTAAAAAACAACTGGACAATAACCCCATTCCTGTCTGCAGTCATTTGTTTGCTTTTGCAATAGTTAATAAGAGTTTTCCAGAGTGGCACCTGTGTGGACTTCTTCAATTCAGATGATTAATGCTGATATGCAGGCCAAGGTGTAGAGCCTTGTCCAATGGGTCCCACACTCCCCTTGTAGCCAAATGTGAATTGCCTTGTGGTGCATTGCCATAGAGCTCAATCTAGGTGATGTGAATTGAGATATGACCTTCTCTGGTGGATGTCAAGATATCTCTGTAAATAGGCTCTTAAGAATAAAAATGTCACCGGGAGGTGGTGGTGCACACCTTTAATCCCAGCAGTCAGGAGGCAGAGACTGGCAGTTCAAGGCCAGCCTTGTCTACAAAGCAAGTTGCAGGGTAGGCCCTAAAGCTACAGAGAAACCCTCCCTTGAAAAAAAACAAAGCAAAAAAAGAATAGAAATATCAGTCTGGAGAGATGGCTCAGCAGTTAAAAGCACTGGCTGCCCTTGTATAGAGGGCCTGGGTTCAATTCCCTGCTCCTCCGTGGTAGCTTAGAACAGTCCAGTACCCCCTTGCCTCCACAGACAGCAGACACATATAGTACATACACAAATGCAAGCCAAAATGTATACACAAAAACATCTAAAATGAGTAAAAGCATATAAATTTTAAAGCTTGTTTAAATCAACACCATCTTAATAGAACAAAACATCATTAACATGGATGTTATAAGCAACTTGATCCAGTCAGCATTTATAGAGTGCTCTAGACGATGACAAACATCTTTTAATTAAATATGGTTGTACTTGTTTTACTCTTGACTTTTTGAGGGGTCTGCCACCCAGCTCCCAAATAAATCACACACAGGCTTAGTTATGAATGCCTGGCCTTAGCTTGTTTCTTGCCAGCTTTCCTTAAATTACCCTGTCTACCTTTTTCCTCTGGGCTTTTTCCTCTTCTTCTGTATATCTTTCACTTTTATTAGTGGGTGACTGGCTGCTGACATCCTCCCCTGCCCCCTCTCAGTTGCTCCCTTTTCTCTCCTCCCAGATGTCTCCTGTTTATCCTCTCTGCCTGCCAGCCCCGCCTACCCTTTCTCCTACCTTACTGTTGGCCGTTCAGCTCTTAGACCACCAGGTGTCTACAGCTTCATAGAGTTAAACAATGCAGCATAAACAAGCAATACCTTGAAATAGTATTCCCAACATATAAGGTATTCACCAAGGTGAACCGTGTGTTGGGTCATAGGAAGTTTCAGTAAGTTTTTTAAGAAAATCACTTTAGAAAGGGTTATGGAAATATACCTGGAATAGCCGCCCCAGTGCTTGAAATTAAATAGCATACTTCTCAGTAACGTGTTGGAGAAGAAATCTGTGAGAAAACAATTTTGAAGTAAACAATAGTAAAAACTTCAGTTTTCAGAAAATATTCCAAGGGTAGAGAATAACTTAAACTGCTACATTAAGCGAGAGACACAGAATTAATGACGTAAGCTGCTATCTTAAGCTAGAAAAGGATCAAATTCCTAAATAGAAGGAAATAAAAGTGATAGTAAAGCCATCAATTAAATAGAAAATGAGAAACATCTAACATTTTTTAGTATCAGTGAAATAGGTAAGGAGAATAAGAGTCGAGCTGGGGAGCACTTGGAAGGCAGAGGCAGGCAGATCTTCGTGAGTTCGAGACCAGTCTGGTCTACAGAATGAGTTCCAGGACAGCCAGGGCTACACAGAGAAAAGCTGTCTCGACAAACAAAAAAATAAGTATCCAGTTAGTGTGACCAGAAGCAGAGATGGTCATCAGATAAATAGTTCAGATGCCCGAAGGGCAGTAAAAACTATAACTACTTAGGGAAAATTCAGAATTCTTTGAAGTGGGTCAGAGTGGTACATCTTTCTGCCCATCAGGGGCTCTGTTCACATCTGCTTTGCCTGTGTATATCAGAAGCGGTTCCACACACCAGTGTGGCTCTTCTGCAGAGAAATTAAGCTGCTGGGATGAATCCTGGCCCCCAAACACTGGGGATAATTAGGATCATAGAGATAGCATTTTAGCAGACTTTAACTATATAATGATAGTAGATCCTTTTCAATTGAAACACAGCCAAATGGGACCATGATAAGACGTTGTGAAAGGGAGCTTTTTACTCTCATTACCCCATCTTCCACAGTAGACTATTGTGCACATGAAATATTTGCAAGCCAGAGGTTGATGTACCCTTAATCCTACTTGGAAGAGTGAGGCAGGGGGATTACAAGTTCAAGGCCATTTTCCCGCTGCACAGTCTAGGTTCCCCTCACTCTCAGCCCTTGGAAAGGGCTTGGCATCTGGTAGAGATTCCTCGCAGAATATGGGTCTCCTGTACCTGTCCAGTTATCAGCAAAATTGATCAAGAGAAAAAGTGGATCTTTGAGATGTGTCTGTTCTCCTTAGGAAGCAAACTCCTGTCTTTCTGTGAATGACAGTCAACTCCGTTGACAAAAACTGACTCATCTTGCCTACTAGTCTCTAGACGTAAAGAGCCAAATGAACCTTATAACTCGAATCGTTCCTGTGTGTATTTGCAGACATGCCTTTGTCTTTGGAGACCTGGGCCTCGAAAGTTGCAGAGCCCGAAAAGTTGCAAGTCCCTGAGAGTGGTGCATGGACTCAGTCCCATAGACCGTGTGTAACTGTCTCCAGACATGAGAACCATGTAACCTAGGTACCACTTTGGTGTCTCGTAGTTGAGTGTTACTTGTGGGCTAAGGTTTCAGATGTATCTTTGTTAGACCATTGCAGTGACCTTTAAGGCCAGAAGCTTAAGTGGTACATTGCATGATACAAAGTTCTGTGATCACGGGCAGGCCTAGCCCCCACTCTTTCTTCCCTGTAAAGCGGCCCCAGTTGACATGCAGATCACATTCTTAGTTCTCAGATGGTGGTTCTGGTGAGGCAAGCATAAAAGTCAAACACACATGAAATTCAAGTCTAATTCTGTTAGGACATGTTACTGAACCTCTCAAATGCAAGACGCTGTATATAGGCAAATTCCCACTGTATGGTTTCTTGGCACTTAGCTTCAGCCTTCATTAAAGGAAAACGGCCACTAGGTGGCAGCAATAGCTACATCAGACCCGATAGGCCATACTGTTGGACCCAGGGATCCCTACATTTCTATGGGGGAGATTACTTTGCTACAGTACCTGTTTTGAGCCCTAGGGTAGGAATTTAAGCTTTTCAGAGACATCGCTCCCAGATTATGCTACCTAGGAACCTTTTCCTTTCCAATAAGCTCTGGCTTGGACGTAGCAGACCTGTCTTATTTAGGCATTTAGTCTTTGAAGCCAATTCTTTTCATGTTGCTACTCTCTGGTTTCCATTCTTGGTTTTCAGCCACCTGCTAATCACTGCAGCCTTGGCTAGAGCAGTCAGAAAGCTTAGTCACAGCCAGCCAAGTTCATGTGTTTGTGCCTTTTGAATGTATGTTGTGTACCCACTTAGTGGGCTTGTCTCCACAGTTTTGACACTAAAAAACAATGTGGTGGGGATGGGGAGATGGCTCAGCAGCTAAAAGCACTGACTGCTTTTTCTAGAGGACCCGTGTTCAGTTCCCAGCACCCACATGGCAGCTCACACCTGTCTGTAACTCCAGTTCCAGAGTTTCTGGCACACTCATACATGCAGACAAAATACCAATGAACATAAAAATGTTATCTTTAAAAATGTATCTCCACAATGCCCACATCTTGTTCCCTTCTTTATTTCATTTTGCCTGGAATGAAACTGTCAACCTGAAGTCAGTGACAAGGCGGTCATAAGCATACACTGTGGGACTGAGCAGAAAGACTAAGGAATCAGGTGCCAGATGGCACAGTGAAGATACCCTAACACTGGACAACCTACCTCTGATAGCCAAGAAAAATAAAACCTGCTTAACTCACCAGATTTTGGATTTCTGTTAAAAAAAACAAAATAGCAAAATGCAGCTCATCTTAATTGTAAGATCATAGAAATGTTAATAAAATTGCAAATTATAAGGATCACCAAAACTATCAATACTTGCGCATACAAGCATCCTTGGCGGTTTTAGTCATGTTTTACCAGCCACACAAGGACCAGATCATCCCAAGTATACACATTTTACCAGAGGGTAGGAACAAGGCCCAAGGCTGTCCTCCGCATGCTCATCTTTTGGGTTAGTATATCGTGATAGGAAAAGCTGCAGGGGGTCTCACTCATGGACCTGGAGCAAACTGAAGTTCTTCCTGACTTACTTAAAGGTCTTTGGTTTCTTTTGAAACAGGATCTCTGTGACTCAGTTTGGCCTGGTACTATTTATATAGACCAGGCTGGTCTCAAACTTACAGCCACTGAATGGTAGAATTATAAGTCTGATCTACCATGCCCAGCATTCATTTTTTAAAAAGTATTATTTTTGTGTGTCTATGTATGCCTGAATATACCTGCAGAAGCCAGAGGAGGGTGTCAGATCCTCTGGAGTTTGAGTTACAGGTACCCGGTTGTGAGCTGTTTGACTTGGGTGCTGAGAACAAATTTTGGACCTCTGCACAGAGCAGCAGCACCCTCAAGTACTGAGCCATCTTGCCAGCTCTGTTTGTGGCATTTTGAAAAATATAGTCTTGACAAAATTGGGTTAATTTTCATGAATTCGAGGTTTGTTTATTGTTAAATTTACCACATCTGACCAGGGGGTGGTGGCAAAACACCTTTAATCCTAGCACTTGGAAGGCAGAGGCAGGCAGATCTCTGTGAGTTCAAGACCAACCTGGTCTATAAAGTAAGTTCCAGGACAGCTAAGGCTACACAACGAAACCCTGCCCCCCCAAAAATAGGAAGGAAGGAAGAAGAAAGAAAGAAAGATTGATTAGCACATTTGAAGTTTAGTGAAGAAAAATCTTATGACCCTAATGGAAAAACATTCAACAAGCCTAGTATTTACTCAAATTGCTTAGCAAACTCAAGATAGAAGGGGTTGATTTTCCATGATTTAAAGATGTTTTCCCATCATTAGGGAGACAGATCTCTGAGCCTCACTGGCTAGCCAGCCTAGCCCAGTCACTAAGACCCAGTAAGATATCCTGTCTCAAATGGTGCATTCCTTGAAGGATACCCGAGGTTGACCTCTGACCTCCACATGCACTCAGGCATATGAGCATACACACGCATGAACACATAAAAACCCCAAAATAACCAGGAGAAGGAGAGGCCTAACTAGCCTGAATGCTTGTCAAGTGAGGAGAGGTAAGTGACAATGCACTTACAAAGTCTGGGACAATTAAAGACCGTGGGGCTTGAGAACAGATATAAAGAAGACAGTGGGGCTGAAGGCAGAGCCAAGAACAGACACACAAGCTTAAAGTAGAATCTTGACTGGAAGATGGCTGTGGTGGTGAGCCTGCAGTCCCAGCCCTTGGAAGCCTTGGGCAGGAGATTGAGAGAGTGAAGCCAGCCTGGACTACATAACAAAACACTTAAGAGGAGGGAAAAGAAACTTATTTGGGTCGTAAATAGCGTGACAAAAACTGGATGGACCAGCCAACAAAATGGTATTGGTTCAATGGTTATCCGTGTAAAAATGGATATTCATCTCCAGTTGGCACACACGCATGCCCTAGACTCCTTTCCAGGTGGATTAGACCTAACTCTGGCAGGCTAACCTTTTACAGCAGTAGGAAACCATAGGGGAGAAGTCCTCATAGACAGTGGGAGAGAAGGCTTTTCTGAGCGCAGTATTTAAGTGCACACCAGACAGGAAATGACTGGTAAATTAGTCTCCATTAAACTTTAGAACTACTTCTCAAAGTAATTCACAAAAGGGGAAAATCTAATCCAAAACCTGGAAATATTTGCAATGCATATTGCTGTCAAGGGATAGAATCAGAATACATAAAAACTTCTATGAATCAGTCAGCTAAAGGCAACCAATAAAACTGGACAAAAGTCCTAAATAGGCATTTTACAGGAGAATAAAGCCATAATAAATGTAGGGGGAAGTTCATCTTAGTGGCAATTACAAAATAGCAAGTTAAATTGCAATGAAATGTGATTTTTAAATCTTTAAAGAATGCACAAATTAATAAATCAGTATCAAATGGATGTGGGACAAAAATTGTAGGTGCTACAACTGCCCAAAGTGAGACAAGTATTTAACACTGGAAAAAATGTGTGCTGTACAGTTGATGCTAATAGCATCTAAGCTGGCCAGGTTGCTCCTAGACACAGACCCCAGAGAAAACATAGCTCAGATGTTCCAGGAGTCACACAAGAATGTTCATAGCAGCCTGGTTGCCATAGCAAAGCAGTGAAAACACTCTCTGTGTCCAAGACTAGGAGAATGGAGAAATTCACAGGAGGGAAAACAAATGAACTCCAAGACCAGGCTGACTCAGTCCAGGGACCTGATTTGGAATACGAAAAGTAAATCATAATGGTAAACAGAAAAGTAAGCCACAACCGAAAGATCAAACCTGCAAAATGCAATAATGTATTTAGGCAAGCAAGGTACCTGTCAGTATGGTACAGAAAGCCAAGAAAATGATAAACAAAAAAATTCTTGAGATAGTCATCTTAGGCAGGAGAAATTATTTTTCTTTTCTGTCACCACATAACTACCCCAGACTTCACTTAGATATAGTAGATAATAAGATATTCACTTATTATCACTTGGTTTCTTGGGACCAGGAGCCTGGGTTCTCCATCTCAAGGACTCTCCTAAACAGCATGGTATCCGCTGGGGCTGGAGGCAGTTGAAGATCTGCTTCCACTCCTTCCTGTAAGAACTGCCAGGCCTCGTCCCACCATTGCTGGGCTAAGGGTTCTGGATCTGTAGTAGTTTAGTCTTGATTTCTGAGCTCAAGGAAGCTCTAAACTGCTAAACACTTTCCCATAATGCCCATGGGAGGAACAACCTGATGTTGCCCTTCTGGGAGCCACTCTCTAGTGCCTCATCTTTCCCCACTGGCTGGTCATACCCTACCCATCTCCTGGACAAGGTGGCTCATCCAGCAAGTAGCAGACAGGGCTTTTTCCCTATTTACATCTGGGCACCTGACCGGAGGCCCAGCACATGAGCAGGTAACACAGCATGGACCAACCAAAAGGATGCAGGCAGTAGTGGTGAAACGTGGTTGTCATGGAAAGGAGCAAAGGCCTGTAAAGTTCCCAATGAGGCAGGGTTATAAAGAATGATGTGTGTTGTGTGGGGGGGTCACTTTTAAAAGCTTTTGAATTTCAGATAATGGGTTGTATATTTGTGGTTGTTTAAAATACCCATCATTATTGGGAGGCGTTTCCTTCTTCCGAATGAGATTTTTCATCTTGAAAAAATTTAAAGCCTGGTGATAGTGGTGCACACCTTTAATCCCAGCATTCGGGAGGCAGAGGTAGAGGCAGGTGGATCTCTGTGAGTTCGAGGCCAGCGTGGTCTACAGAGCGAGTTCCAGAACAAGCTCCAAAGCTATACAGAAGAAACCTGTCTCAGAAAACCAAAAAAAAAAACAAAAACCTACAAAAGTTGCTTAATATATATCCTTCATTTATTAAGTCATTTCTTAACATCCTGATACATTTACTCTGTGTGTGTGTGCACATGCACACTTGTGTGTTAGGCAATGGAGTGCATGAATGTGTCCACATTCTAATCTCAGCACATGTTTGTTGTGTATATGGCAAGGAGGGATTAAGGCTCCTAATCAACAGACCTTAAGCCGAGAGAAAAAAAAGAAAAGAAAAGAAAAATCTGCTGCAGTTTCCAGAAAGGAATGCAGCCTAGCGGGACCCATGTCCGACTTCTGACTTTCATGGCTGAGAGACAGTACGTCTGGGTTACTTAGAGCCATCAGATTGGTGTGTTAGCTTTCTTTTGCAGTGACACAGTTGTTGTAGGAGCTGCTTGTTCATTTCCCAGCTTCCCAGACTCCTAAAATAATCACACAGAAACTATATTATTTAAAGCACTGCTTGGCCCATTAGCTTTAGCTTCTTATTGGCTAACTCTTACATAGTAATTTAACCCATTTCTATTAATCTATGTATCGCCACGTGGCTGTGGCTTACTGGGCAAAGTTCTGTTCGGCATCTGTCTCTGGTGGGGCTACATGGCTTTTCTCTTTGCCTTCTTTCTCCCAGCATTCAGTTTCGTTTTCCCTGCCTAACTCTATTCCCTGCACAGGCCAAGACAGTTTCCTTATTCATTAACCAATAAAAGCAACACATAGACAGGACTTCCCACACCACATGGTACCTGAGAAAAGCACTGTATATGGAGTAAGGTTTATTTTGGCTCATGGTTTTGGAGGCTTCAGTCAGTGGTCAGTTGACTCCATGGCTTTTGGGCCAATGGCACAACAGAATATCTGAGCATGGGTAAGAAAGCTTCTCAATTCAGGGCAGCTGGAACCACAGGAGGGGCTAGGATCCCAGCCTCCACCACAAAGACTCCCTGTGGAGCCTAATCTTGGTTGTCATCTTGACATACCTGGGAAAAGGGAGCCTCTATTGAGGACTTGTCTCCATTAGATTGGCCTGTGGGCATCTCTGGGGGCATTTTCTTGATTGCTAATTTATGGAGGAGAACTCAGGTCACCGTGGGTGGTCCCCACCCCTGTTGTGGAATGTTATTTTAAAATGTGTTGCTTTTGTTTATACTGTGGAACATTTGTTTTAATGATGCAAAGATATGTTACAATCTTTTACGCTCCATTTGTTTAACTCTGTGAAGCTGTGTTACTTTGTCTAAAACACCTGATTGGTCTAATAAAGAGCTGAACGGCCAATAGCTAGGGAGGAGAAAGGACAGGCAGAGAGGATAAATGGAAGGAGAAAAAGAGACAAAGGAGATTAACAATTGAGAAAAGGAGACGAGGAAGATGCCAGCCACAGAGTCAGACACGGAATAAGAAGAAAAGATTTACAGAAAGAGAGAAAGGTAAAAGCCCAGATATGAAAGGTACATGGGATAATTTAAGAAAAACTGTCTAGAAACAAGTCAAGCTAAGGCCGGGCATTTATAAGTGATAATAAGCCTCCATGTGTAATTGGGAGCTGGGTGTCAGGCCTTCAAAAGAGCAAAGAGCCAAAAGAGGAAAAGAGGAAAAAACAAAACATCACACCCTTGAGCAGGTAGTCCTGAATTATGTAAACAAGCTAAGTGAGCAAGCCAGGGGAAGTGAGCCAGTGAGCGGTGTGTTAGGTTTCAAACCCGGAACAGATGGCTCATGTGCCTATTTACCATATCAAAGCTGCCACTGGACAGGGAGATTCTCCCAGCAACCAGCGATGCTCAACCCCTGCTTGCAGCCCTCCTGGCTCATACCCTGCTCCCTACCCTAAACTTCTCTAGCTCAAGGGCTGGGCTGCCCTTCCCTCAGCCGCTCTTCCCTATGTAATTCAACCATTTTGGTTACCTGGCCTTTTCTTCTACTCTTTGGGCGTCTCGCCTGCTGGACCTGGTTCCCCTCTTTCCCCCCTTCCCTCCCTCTTCTCCTCACATGACACACAGTCCTTGACGTGTCCACTCTGGACTCCCCCAGATGTCCCTGCCTCTACCTATGCTCTCCCACATATCTGTTCTGATGGAAGCTTCACCCCAGTCCCTGGCATCCATATGCCCAAAGAGTCTGGAATGTTCAAGTGGAAGTTCCACTCCAAACCCCCTCCCCATCTCTCTCCAAATCCTGCCACATTTCAGAAAGCCCACCAAATGATGACCCCTTCCCCCAGAGATGCTCAAGACCACTCCCATAGGGTATTTAAATTGCCCCCCAGAAAACAGACATGTGATTTTTCCAGTCTCTTTCCCATCANGGGTGGCTGGAAAATCATCCATTAAACCTGGGCTTTTTCTAGTTCAGTTTGATTTGGTCTGATTTGGATTGTTGCATCAGCAGAGAGGCTTATCAAGGTGCAGAAACTTTTCAATATCTTTAATAAACTTCTCCTCCACCATACCTAGGAGCAACCATGTCCTTTCTTTCCTTCCAGTGTTCCTCCCTACAGTCTGCTTCAGTTCCTGCTCTGTCTTCCCTTCAGGATGGGCTATGTGCTGTAAAAGCTAAGTAAGCCCTTTCCTCCCCAAGTTGCCCTAGGTCTGAGCGGTTTTTCACAGCAACAGCAAAGCAACTAGGACTACCCCAGAGAATTCCTCCCAGTAGCACTAAGGCTGGGAATCCAAACCCTTAACACGGGAGTCCTTGGGAGGCACTCAAAATCTAAACTACCACATTGGTCCAAGCAACTACACAGTACACAGATCATTTATGAATTTGTACTCAGATTTTCCCTTCTAAGTTTCTTGTTTTCACTTTGATTGAAAACCTCACCAGAATTGGTGCTTGAGAAATTTGTAACTCAGGGCAGATGGAAAATTA
>LOJH01009726.1:6696-20554 GCA_001685095.1 Ellobius talpinus
TATATATATATATATATTTCAGTATTTGGAAAGTTAGTTTTCTTTCTAAAGATGACACAACCAAGGATCACCTGTAAACAATCCCAGTGAGGAATTGTTTGGATTATATTGACCTGTGAGCATGCTGGTATGACTTTCTTCATTGGGTTAATTGAGGAGAGAAAACCCATCCTGTCTTAGGGCAGCACCATTTCATGGGCTAGGACTAGGCTGACTCGAAGGAAAAAGTGAAATAAGCACTAGCATGCATCTATTAATTCACTGCTTTCTGTATTTGACCACTAGATTTGAGTCCTATAGTAATCCATTCATTAGAGAGAAGATAGGTTTATTGTATGGAGATAGTATATTTAGCTGAAAGTTCTTTACATTTATACCAAGGGTCACAGCTCATGAGGGATAAAAGTTCTTCAAGGCCATGAATGACCTGTAATTTCTACCTGGCAGATGTCTGGCTCTCCTAGTTAGCCAAGTGAGCCACAGACACAAGACTCTTAGAAGCCTCTCTGGGTACCTGTGTTTTGGGGTGTGAGATTCAGGCTTGAAGTGAAAGGAAAAATAGGAGACAATTCAGAAGCCTGTATCAAGCTGTTAAAAGGGGATGGCAATGATGATCTTTGAGTTTGAAATCCTGATTTCTGTCACTCACAATGTTTTGCTGGAAGTTTTGTTGAAATCAGATTCAGGGGAATCTTTCAACAGATGTGTTTCATTGATGGCCCTTGTAAGTAATTAAATACATAAAAGTCATGATCTCTTGTTCAAAAGCTCACTGAGGAACCTTTTAAAAGGCTGACCTGAGCTTTCTGGAAGTGGTTAATGTCTAACTCTGGAAAGTAATGAATGGCTTTCTTAATCTCTCCTCTGCCCTGGCCTTTGGCAGAGCCCACTGCTTCTGTTTTTCTGAATAGAGATGACATCTTATTAATTACATTATGCTACATCACAATGTGATCTTCTAATAAATGTAAGTTTAAATGCTAGAGAAGGACTTGGTAATCAAATATGTAGAGAATTCCCTAGAGAGAGAGAAATGCATAAATGAACTCAGGTGCCTGCCTTTAAGAATGGACCAGCCTATCAAGAAAAAGATGCTTGTAAATGGCTGGTTATTGCCATAGATAAAGGTATATAGACCTCCACTAAGAGACAAACACATCCTGGGACAGAGTAATTAACTGTCAATGAAAGGGAGTCCACAGTACTTTAGCAAGGGTGGTAGCCTTTGAGTCAGTGTTCAAAGGTGAATATAGATGACAGTAGACAAAAGATAGCACCAACTACAACAGAATTAGACAAACCATAGTAGCCAACAAGACGTGGTGTCCTGTGCTTGAATTCCCAGCATCTGGGAAGTGGAAACAGAACTGTGAGTTCAAGGGCAGCATGAAATAAATGAGTCTTTTCAGTTCATTAACTTTTAAAAGTTGACATTTTCAAAAAGCATCAGGTTTTGTTAATAATTTATTTTTTAACTTAATACACAATGCACAGTGTTTGAAGAGATAATGCAAAGAAATGAATAGGGCTCTTCATTAGTCTTGTGCCTATGGCAGGAAAATCATTTCTGGAGGTTTTGCAGAGAGCATATGGCTGTCTGGACTATGGTTACTTAGAGACATACCTTTCAAAAGTCATGTTGCATTGAACTGAAAGAAATTACTGTTGCTGGAACAAATAAAAGGATTTCTAGAAGCCAAGACTACAAGCAGTTTCTTGAAAGATGAATATAACTTGACATGTCAAAAAGAGGTAGGGATATTCTAAAATGAGAGGAAGGACATGGGCCAGACTTAGAGATGGTAACAGCGTTAGTGCATCCAAATGATTGGGAAGGTAAGCTCAAGAGAGATCATGCAGGGTGTGTCTCTGGTAATAAGTCACAGAAAATACATTGAGTAAATTTGAGCAAAATGAATTAAACAAAGCAGACCAACTATATGAGGAAAAGGAGGCTAAAGTGACATGGTTAGGGACAGTGGTTCAAGAACAACAAAGGAGAAGACACCAAGAAGCTCCACCCATCTCTGCGGTGAAAATTATATTGCTTCACTCTACTGAGCAGAGGAAATTTCTTTCAGTCACACCTAGAGTGTAGAATATGAATTTTCAAATGCTGTAGAGAGCCAAGACCCTTGGACCAAATCCTTTGGCATTTTTTGTGTAATTGCTTATTAGGATTGTTCGGCTAAGAACGCAACATACAGAATGCAGACTCTTTGAGTCGAGCTTAAAACATAATCCATTCTATTAAATTAATAGTCAGTTTAATCAATTATATCTGTGATTTAAATTGGTATGGAGAAGAAACACAACAGAATTTCTCACAAGTGGCCTCAAATAGCTTTTCCAGTGTCTCAGTTGCTTTTGGGTATGTATATAACAGTCTAATTCTCCAGGGCTCTAAGAAGGAAGGGCTCCCAGGCAAGCTTTTTTCTTCTCCTCTTCTTTTATTTTTGTTTTAATTTTTAGGAGTCTCATCAGCATGGGTTAGAAGCTACTGTAAGCTTCTAACCGTGTTGGGCTCCAGTCTCTACCTCCCAACTGCTGAGATAACAGGTACACACCACCATGCCTTATTTACATGATGCTGAGACTGAACCGAGGGATTTGCACTTGATAGGCACAGATTCTACCTCGGGGGCTATATCTGCAGTTTGGGATTCATCAGTCACTGAATGAATGAACTATTATTTCCAATAAATACCAGTTTCCAACAGCAGGGGCAATCAGGATGTCTTGTTCAGGGTCATTTATGTGTCTGCTCTGTGTTTATCTCTATTTCTGGCTGACAGTGAAACTAGGTAGTGTTTGATTGTCTGCAACAACAGATGCTTTTGGACCAGCTGATTCCTGACTTTGATAGAGCCAATAGCCACAGGAAAATATACTCTCCCAGTTCACTCCTGCAGTTGTCTTCTCCCTAACATCGTAGGGAAGAACTAAAGTTGGTATTAAGAGTATAACTTCTACCCTTTATGCTGCAGTCTCTCAGGTAAGTTATATAAAAAAAGAACAAAAACAAATAAAACAAAAAATATTCAGGCAAAAAGTGGTAGCTCATGCCTTTAATCCCAGCAATTGGAAGGCAGAGGCAGGAGGATCTCTGTGAGTTCAAAGCCAGCCTGGTCTACACGTCAAGCTCTCCGGCAGTCAGAACTACATGGAGAGACCGTGTCTCAAACAGCAACAACAAACTAATCCCATGCACTCCCAGAAGGGATTCCCAACAGGTAAAGGAAGTCAGTGCTTGGGTAGAATTGGGGAAGTATAAAGGATTGCATTTGAAGATTAGAATGCTGTGCCTCTGTTGGCAAAAAGTAGTTCTTCATTAGGACTGCATTTCACTTAAAGCTAGCAGATGGGGCCAATGCAAATTTCTGAACTGCAGCAGGGAAACCACATATCCTAATGAGAAGAACTTAGAAGGTCAGAAAATCCAGAAAATCTGTTAATGAGCCACAAAGTATAATCAAAAGCCAGGCAACATGTTCCATGAACTCTCTTGGTGACTGGGACAAGACAGCATAGACTTCAACATTCATGAGGATACTTAAGGCAAATTTCCTAAACACTAGGGGTTCCCAGAAATGAAAAACAGTTCACAGGGGTTCCCCATTAAGTTATTTTGAGGTAGCCTGGCTAAACCCTGAGAACTAACTAAAAGAAAAACGAAACAAAAGAAAAATAGGCCACATTAATATTCTTTTGCTAAAAATGTAGTGACTGAGTCTTCACAACACAAAACACAACATTTCCAATTACATAATTTGATAAGTGTTTCAAAGATAACCCCAAGATATAACCCAAGGGTGAACAATGATGAACATTTCCCCATCAGTCAATTGTGGAGGACGGGGGAGTTGGAAATATTTTCATAGACAATCTCTCCATGGGAGAGAGAAAGCACACAGTCTCCAGCTTTGGTTAAGATAAAACTGATCTAATTAGGCTTTTCATTTAATTCATTGCTCTGAATTCCCTTTTGTGAGGCCTGTTTTTGATAAATTTAAAGGAAAGCTCTTTGGAGAAAAGTTTGAATGGGATTATTTTTACAAAGAAGAAAACAGAAGCATACTTCAAGGATACACCTAAAGCTTGTCTGAAAGAGAGCAAAATGATTAATTAGGAACCATAAATTGTGTATTTAATAATAAGAGTCACTTTTTACAGAATAGTCCAGAAATAGTCTATACATATCACATTTGGAATGTAAGACATAATTTGAAAGGGATATTTTAATTAACGTTACCTTACAAATAAATAGAGGAAAGGGTTTGGGGTTTTGTTAGCTCCTTTGACTGTTAAATTTTTGCCCTGTTGGTTGGCTATTTGGTACAGTCATTAATAATCAGAGATGCAGTAACAAGAGTGTATTTCAATGTTTGAATAATTTTGCTACTTCTTCTGATGCAGAATGACTGCCAAGAGCTTTGAACGCTGTAGGAATTCACTCCCACTTCACCCTGTGGGTCTGGCAGATGTGTTCTATGCCTATGGAGTACAAAACTGCAGACATGGCACCTCATATAGATATTATGGCGACAGAGTCTGCAGGTGAGGCTCGCCTAATACAGTCATAAAACTGAGATACAAGCAAGGTTCAGCATCCCTGGTTGACTTTAGCTACACCACCCCACAGGAAATTTTCACATGGATAAGGAGAAGATGCTTCATACATTTTCCCTTATAATTAAAAATGTCATTTTTGGAAGGTAGAAAATAGAACTTATTAACTTAGTAGGTTCTAGCTTCCACCAGCTCCAAAGCTAAGAATTTTATCAGATAGTATCTTGGGCCTATAGGAAAGCTTCCCCCATCTTGCTATAATTACCTTTTTCTGATGGACCCACCAATGTATTCTAAACTTGCCTTGATTTATGACATTGTTTGTTCTACAAAAACTATAAAACTTTATGAAACTGATTCCACATTGGAGCATGGTATTTGGGGTGAGCTAAACCTATGTTCCTGGGCCATGGTTACTCCAAAAGCCTTAGAATAAACACTTATTCCCATAAAATGGACACAGAGAGCAAGTAATTGGTTTGAACCAATAAAAGATCACATGATCCTGGAATAGAACGTGATATTAAATGACTGTAACACAACCAACTTCCAAAGCAAGTACACATATTTCCACACAATGGAAAGAGCAACTGATATGTTCTCAGTTTTTTGTTTGTTTGTTTGTTTGTTTTGAAACAGGGTCTCAAACTATAGCACTGGCTGGTCTTGGATTCATGATAATACTCTGCCTCAGGAGCCATGCCTGCCTAGTCTGAGAGCTGGGATTGCAAGAATGTACCACCATAACTGACTATGTGTTTAATTCGTTACACAAATATCTTTGAGGGGTGGGTGGGGAAATATCAGCTTAATGACAAGGTCTATATATGTGCTATTACCGCCTTTCCTCAGAACATTTAATTATTTTAGAAATAGGTTTAAAGAGATAATGAGAAAGTTATCAATGATTGATATATTTCCCTTAAATCACCTCCAGAAAGAGTCTCAAAATTTAAAATGAAAGAAGTGTTTTGCTATTGTTGCTGCTATTGTTTTGTTTCTTTTTTTTAAATATTATCCATCAGGGATGGAGAGATGGTTCAACAGTTAAGAGCACTGATTGTTCTTTCAGAGAACCTAAGTTCAATTCTCAGCATTACACTGTCTACAAAAGGGATCTAATGCCCTCTTCTGGCTTTTTCTTGGGTGGAGGAGGGGGGAAGGCAAACATACACATGAACAAAACATCTAAACACACAAAAAAGAAAAAAAATTAAAGTTTTGCCCATTCCTCTCTTTTCACATATAATATGGAAAAATTTCAAAGTTAAAATGCCCTACATATCTCTTAAGAAAGGATGATTTAAATATGGAATCTGCAGGATTCCTAGAAACACCATAACTCTATTGTCAAGAGGCAATTGAATATATATATATATATATATATATATATCTCACATATATTTACACAAAGGGGGTTCATAGGAAGGAGCTCTGCCATAATGATTTATAAAAATTGTTGACTGCCATCCTTGCTCAGGAATCTATGTGGTGCTGACATTTCCATGGGCCTCTTGGAGCAATGTTAACAATAGTATTTGAAAGAAAAAATATCATTATACTGAGTGGCTCAAAGCGTTCTCTGCCCAATTTTAGAAAATAGTAACTTGAGTACTGCAACCAACACAGTCATGTATTATACATTCCTTAAACAATGAAAGAAGAATTTGGACAAGAATAGAAATCTATTTTTTATAGAATTGCAAGGTAAGGGTAGCCAGCATGTCTCTGGATACATAGGAAAACCCGCTATGGTTAAATAATAAGAAACCCAGGGGTACCAATAATATAGCCAAATGAAAGCCTAGAAACTATTGCACGCTTAACCCCATGCTGGCCTAATTATAACTCCAAACATCTCTAACGTTAATAAACACTCACAAGAGGCTTAGGTCTGGGAGTAATGCATGCATTTAAAAAGACATTTTTTTCTCAATGAATATATAAATTTTTTCCACTGGGGTAAGTTTCAAATCGCATAACGATAGGACACCAAGCACCAATTAGATGGTATAGTGATGTGTTATGTGTGGAATCAAGAGACCCAGACAGAGACCGTTCATCTTCCTGTGTGTGGGTATCCGGTTGCTACACAGATTCACACGTGTGGAGCCATGTAGCTGTCCTGGGGGACAGAGACTCACCTGTGCTTGTAAGGACGTGGACATTTCTCATCACGCCTTCTGTGTAAGCACCTGGTTCGTAGCTGTCCATTTCCCCTGTGACGATGTGAGCTACTCTTGCAGCTCGTCCTCTGATGGCACCTGCAGCTCGGTCTAAGTTATCAGCATCCTGGTCCCTCAAGGCCATAATGCATTTGTTGACATCTTCCAGAATGTGGCTTTCTGTAAACAAACAGAACGAGTTACTTGTATGTGTGCGTTTTAGTCACACAAATGTAGCAAACTGCAGGATTCTTAACTTTTTACTTCAGACAACGATGTACTGAGGGTACTGAGAAGTAATTATGAGGTAAGGTTACAGGGGTTTTTGAATTCCATTTCTTTACTTATTAATAGTAAGAGCCATAAAATGTACAGTTGGTTTTTGAACATAAAGGTTTAGGGTATGGAGGGTTGGCTCTGCAGGTAAAGTTCTGCTGTACCATGGGAGGATCTGAGTTTGGCTCATCAAGACCCACTTTATCTCAGGTTATCAGGCACTACGGCTATATATGCAACCACAGCACTATGGTTGGGGACAGGGACAGGGATTTCTAGGAAGCCAGTCTAGAAAAACAAACAGTGGGCTCCGTGCTCAGAGAGAGACTCTCTGCCCTCCCCCGAAATAAGGTGAACAATGATAAAAAAAGAAGGTATCCAATAGCAAGTTCTGTGCAAGCTCTCTGAGCTTCACTCACATGGATCTTGATGGTTTTTTATTTGACCCCTTCTGTGTGCATGTTAAAACATTGACAACTGTGCTGACCACTCCTGTGGTTAGCATGTTCGCTTTGTACTATTGTTTAAATTATGCATTTTATTTTTGAGATTGTAATTCCTAAATATAACCATCTCGGTCTCTATGTTATTTGTATGCATGTTTTCAGGGACGAACCATTTAATGTGGATTAAGCAATTTATGTGCTCTTCCTTGGGAACACTACTTCTCCCACTCTCAGCATTCCTTAGTGTCCCATAATTCCTTGTACAATGTTGAGGCCTCATGGGATTTCTCCCCCCACCCCATGTACTTTGGCATGTCTGTTGTTGTCCTCGTACAGCTCACGTTTGGGCCATCATTTTGGTGAGATGTTATGGGTATAGCTCTGATATTACTAGGAGACACAATCTCACAGAAAACTCCCTGGTACTCTGCTTCCTACTATCTTTCTGCCCACTCTTCTGCAATGTTCCCTGGGGGTTATGTGCAGGAATTAATTTGTAAATGTATCCATTGGGACTGAGCTCCACTCTTTAATCAGTTGTGTTTTCCCTCTAAGTTTCATTGATGAGAAGTTAAGGTTATATTTGTCTGAGGTCCTAAGGACAAATACTTCGAAGGTATCTGTACTTAGAAGGTACAAATACTTAGAAGGTAGTTACAGATTCTGCTGGTCTAGTAAAGGAATGGTTGTATGTTCTCTTCCGAGATCCATGGTTTCATCAGCACATAAGGCACAACAATGCCTAGCATTGCTTGATAACCATAAAGGCTAAATATTGGCATGCATACCTTGGTGGGCATGAATAACTCTCCAATTGCACTTAAGACATGTTCAACAAGAGGGACACCATACTTGGTTATAATATTTTCTAGTCATTTCTAATTCCATTAATTTGTAGTCCTTCTTTCTTCTGGTTAGTTGAACCAAGTATTTATCAATCTTATTTGTCTTCTCCAAGAATCAGCTCTTAAATTCTATGATTCTTAATATTGTATTCTTTGATCCTATTTCATTGATTGATGCTCTGATTTTTTAATCATTTTTTGGTTGTCAGCTGGGCTTTGATTTGGTTTCAGAAAATTTTGAGTTGTATTATTTATATGTGCTATTTCTGTTTCTTCAATTATAGGTATTTAAACCTATACATTTTCTTCATAGATTTGTTTTTGATGTGTTCTAGAAATTTTGTTGTATATTTTTCTAAAAAATAATTTCATTTAGTTCCAGGAATTTTTTGTTTCTTTCTTGATTTTTCCCCTTTACTCATTCACTATTCTGTAATGAGCTGTTTAATCTCTGTGGCTTTACGTATTTGCTGGAGATTTGCTTGCTGTCAAATTTAAGTTGTATTGCATTGTGATCAGAGAGGATACAAAGAACCATTTGAATCTCTTTTTTAAATTTTTAAAATATCTTTTTTTCCACAGGATTAAGTCTATTAAAAAGTTCATGTGTTGCTGAGTAAAATGTGTATTCCTTGGTGTTTGGGTGAAATAATTCTGTAGAAGTCTGATTAATCCATTTGCTATTAAAAATTTCAAATATACCATATCAAATGTTCACTGATCTATTTTTGAACTCTTTTGTGATGCAATGGGTATTTCCATTGCACATTGCAAGATTGCTTAGCGTTCTAATTTTCCTTCAGTTTAGTTTTCAACTGCAGGTTCATCTCTTCTCAGGAAGTGGATAATTTAAAAATGTTATTTAGCCGGATGGTGGTGGCTCAAGCCTTTAATCCCAGCACTCAGGAGGCAGAGGCAGATGGATTTATGTGAGTTCAATGCTAGTCTGGTCTACAGAGCGAGTTCCAGGACAGGCACCAAAGCTACACAGAGAATCTCTGTCTTGAAAAACAAAAAAACAAACAAAAAATGCTTTTTCAAGAACATAAAGCATGTTGTTATAGACAGAGAAGATTTAAAACGTTGTGTTTTGGAAACTGACGCTCAGGGAAGCTGATCTGATTCTCCAGAGTAGCTAGCCATTCTTTTAAGACTGGGAGATTGCTGAATTACTGGCAATTCCCATCGATTAGTTATGGCCACCCCAGAATGCAAAGTGTGATTTCTGTTATGCTGGAAAAGAACCAGACCTGGGTTAAATGGAACTGATCTGTCACCCAGAAGCACTCTGTCCCCTGCCAGCATCTCAGACTAACTCTACCTTACATCACTGAAGCAAGCGAGCACAATGAGATTTCAAAAAGGCATTTACAGAATAATCCATATTTTTTTCTTATTTTGTTTTCTCTAATAAAAGTCACAACGTAAAGGTCAATTTCACTGCTTCAAGTAATGTAGAAAAAAAGAAAGAAGTACAATGAAAATAAGTTAGTCATTATTTGGTCTCCAAAATACAATCTTATAAATCAACAGTCCATAGAGTAGATTGAAACTGTACGCATATTTTATCTGCAAATATGAAACTGTGCTGAAAAGTAAGCTTTATTTCTCATGAGTTAATCTGGACTTTGACTATAACAATGAGAAAGGCAGAAGGAAAAGGAACTTGAACTGTAGACCATCAATTGAGAAAGAGCACAGCGTCAATAGTGCCCCACCTAATATGAGTCTGTGACAAAATAATAATAATGTTAATAATAATAAAATGCAATTAGTATTATATGATAATGATGATAATAATAATGAGAAGGAGGACATAAGCAAGAAAAAAAGGAAATTACTGCTTTCTGGTGTCTGTTTTCAAGAGCAAAATAAAATGGCATTACTAAATTGGGAAGATCAAAATGAGCTCAGTTTACCTGGTATATATGAGTCTTGAAAGTGAAGCTGAGTTTAATTATGAGTAAGTGATATTCATCTCATATACCTGGAACGACACCTGTTCATTTAAAACATCCCAAAGACAGAGAAGTGTTCCAGGAACAATAACCAAAATGCAGCAAGTTTTTTCCACTTTCCACAAAAAAGCTTTAAAATGAAAAAGTAAATGAGAGCAACTGTGTAAGATAACTGTTATTTTTTTCTATTTAATGATAGTCAAAATTTCTTTTCAGCAAGAATTCAATCTCAGTGATTAATGGCTCTCAAAGACTTATGCATGTACTACTTTGATAGTAACATACATATATACAGGTATTCCAGTTTCTAATTTCCTTCCTGTTGCTGGGATAAAACAAGTTTACCATAAGCAATTTAGGGGGGAAAAGGGTTTATAGTTAGTTGGGCTTCTCAAAATGAAAATTTTCTGTGCTGGCAAGGGACTGTTAAGGAACAAAGATAGGAAAATTATATTTTCAAGACTTCTGTAAGAGGCAAAACTACTATCACAGTTTTACAAATAATTCTTTGTTTAGAAATTGTGTTTTATGTGTATGAGTGTTTTGTGTGTGAGTATAGATTGCACCTCATTCCTTCAGTTGACAATGGCAGCCACAAGAGGGAACCAAATCATCTGGAAAGAGCATTAAAGTCATCTGTGCTCTGTCACGTGGGTGCTGGGAATGGAACCCTAGTCCCCTGGAAGAGCAGGAGGCATTCTTAACCACGCTGAGCCATGTCTGTAGCCTACAAATAATTCTTAACATTCAGTAATAATCAACAAAAACCTAACCAAATGACAAGCAAAAGACCCGAGCAGAGATTTAATCGGAGACTATAAACGTGCCTCAAATAAGTAAATGCAAATATTCTCAAGATGTTATCTCTTCAAGTGATTACAAAGGAACGTAGTACACACATCTATTAAAGCACTGAGATCCACGCCACTGAGAACAATAAATGCTGGAGAGTAGGTGGAGCAAGAGGAACTTTCTTTCACTCTTGGAACAAATACAGTTTGGGGCAACCACGGCAAGAGATTTTGCCAGTGCTTCACCAGATTCTGTACAGTACAAAAGACTGTGAAATACAAGAATGACACTTCTTGTTATTTGACAAATTGTAAACCTAAGTTCACATTGCACAGGCATATTATCGTTGCCAAGATGGAGTCAACGAGGATGCCCTTCAGTATGTGACTCACTAAGCTTCGGAACATCCAGACAATGGAATAATACAAAAAAATGTGATTAAACAAATTGTCAACTAAGAATTATTACAGGAAAAACTTAAATGCACTCACAAAGTTCATATGGAAAGGGAACATAGTGTATGATTACAACCACACGGTGTGAGAAAATGGAAAAGCTATGCAGACACTGAATGACCAGTGGCTTTTAACTGGTGGAATACATAAGTTAATCACTGGAGATTCTTAAAGGAGTAAAAGCATCTGTATAATATCCTAATGGTGAACACATCTCAACATGTACTTGTCAAACCCATAGAATGTACAATCTAGAGTAAACCGTGACATGGATGTATAATTTCAATGTGTGACAACTAGAAATTCCATTGATATTGTTTTATCAGTAAGAATGGGACCAGAAAGATGGTTTGGTCTACAAAGAGCTTTGCCTTGCTGCCTAGTGTCCTCAATTCAGTTCTCAGAACTCATATAAAGGTGATCACAGACTGTGTATATATTCAGTGTCATGGCCACATTAGACTGCATGTAGTCTTAAGGACTGCAAGAAAATCAAAGCTATTTATCCCTTTATAGCTAAAATTCCACATTGCCTGGAAATGTGTACAGGTAACAGTGTAGAAATTTGGAGACCCTTGAACGTTTCAAATACTGCGAGAAAACGTTTGGTGCCTTCCCAGCTCCACATATATCTCTACAATACCACATTGGTTAAACATTTGGAGATATATTCTTTCCCAGGACTGTTGGGCAATAGACTCATTATTTCACTCAGTGTTTACACAGCCAGGGCTGATCTTGAATCCATTTCCCCAACATGGAGTCCTGAGTGCTGGGATTATAGGCATGTGTGACTGTGCCCTATTTATTTTTTATGTGATGATGATGAATATATAATATGTTTACATATTGGTGTAAACATTATAACAATTGTGATATATAGGTTTGGAATATTTAATTTGTAGTTAGAAAATGGGGTTCCACACAAGTATCTTTAAAATTTCAATAAAGTTTTAGTACTCAATTTTAACTCTTAATAGAGGTTTATCCATCTGCAACCATAGCATAGTCATTAACGTCTCATGGAATTTGGCAATATGGTAATTCTA
Organism: Ellobius talpinus; assembly: GCA_001685095.1. Taxonomy (NCBI): domain Eukaryota; kingdom Metazoa; phylum Chordata; class Mammalia; order Rodentia; family Cricetidae; genus Ellobius; species Ellobius talpinus. Next base: position 19,252 of record LOJH01009726.1, read on the forward strand.
TAGTCATCTTGTATGGATATTCTAAACATGTAAAGGATATTGCATGTTCAGACTATTTTTGAAATTTTACATAAAATTTACAAGCGATCATTATACTATTGCAATATGTAATTGTAAATAGTGTAAGCTCTTATGCCAAATTAATTTGGTGTAAAATATAATTTGTACTTGTTTAGGAGGTTAATTTTTATTTCAGAGCTCATAATGATAGAATTCTCCTAACATGAACATGTTGGATCTATATGGAGCCATTACAGCAGAGGGAACCTGAAGCCTCATTCTAGAAATGTCACCAGGATTAGAAAACAACTATAGAAAAATACAATAACCAATGAAGATTAACACTCCTACTTCTGAGCTTTTGGAGAGTAAGATCACAAAACTGGGCTCCTGCACTTGCTGCTACCCCAGCAACACAAACAGGGAGAAACAGTCAAGCCAACCTTAGCCATTCTCAGTTCGTGGTGATGTCATGTTAATTGTCTCATGGCTTCCTCTCCCGTAGACCCAGAATCTATTAACATCTAATAACAAAACACTGAGTGCAAAAACAAACAAACAGTAGCTGTGAGGATTTTACCAGCTGGAACATCAGGACTGCCAGCAGGAACAGACAGTAGTGAGTCGTGTTCTAGCATTCTGCTGCATTTTCCAAAAATAAAAATAGAAATAAAAAATAAAACAGAGTGATGCTATTCAGTATTTGTGACAGGATAAAGGTGCTGAATGCTTCTTCAGTTCTTGGATACTCTTGGGGAAAACTATATTCATTTGGGTGTTATTTCTTGGTTCAAAATACAGAATAGCTTTAGGGCCCAGTAAGACTTTTTAGCACAGTTATGTAAATTTGGGAATTATTGTAAATGACATCCTAGAAATTGGTGGCAGAGAACACACCCTAAGAAAGAGGAGGGAAAACTGAAAATGTGATAAGAAATGGGCTGCCTAATAACTGGTATTATTTCTTATTTTCCCCAAGAATATTAAATATACTGAACAATTCTCTTGACTAACATCTAAAACAGCTTCTCTCCACATGAGAAAGGGGACAAGCTACCTTTATAGAGGGCAAGGTTACTATGGGGAATATACCTTAGAGAAACCCACTTTCCCCACCACCAAATTTATACAAAATTGAGCACAGCATCCTCTTGTCAAGATGTATGGATCTCCTATATTTTGTTCTCATATATCAAAGCAATCATTCCCATGAGACACACTATTGTCCTATATTTTATTTGTAATTATTGCAAGGAAACTAAAATTAAAATCATATCTACCTGTCTCTATTGATCTTTCTTTC
>LOJH01009727.1:0-12953 GCA_001685095.1 Ellobius talpinus
TATATATATATATATATATATATCCCATGACAATTACAGTTCAGTCTGGGAGCTTTGAGGATACCACGCTGAAGAAATTATACAGGTTCAGGGGAAGTAGCTTGAAGGTGGATACGTAGTATATAGTCTCATGAGATTGTACCAGAACAGGTCCAGGGCTGCCACACTGTTGATCTACGATACTGGGTGCATTAAGTAAACATGGATGTACCATGTGCTCTTCCTATGACGGGTGGATCTGGGTGTAATGTTCTCATAGGTTTCAAGTTAGCTTTTTGTCAATGTGACACAGCTAGAATCATCTAGGAAAAGGAAATATCAGTTGAGGAATTGCCTGCTCAGATTGGCCTGTGGCCAAGTCTATGGGGCATTTTCTTTAATGATGATTGATGTGGAAGGACTCTTAGCCCCCTGTGGGTGGCACCACCCCTGAGCAGGTGTTCCTGGGGTGTATAAGAAAATAATATCGGATGGGGAGCAAACCAGTAAGCAGAGTTCCCTTGTGGTCTCTGCTTCAGTTCCTACCTCCAGGTTCCTGACTTGAGTTCTTGCCCTGACGTCCCTCGGTGATGCAATGCTGAGCCAAATGAGCTCTTTTCTCTTCCAAGCTGCTTTCAGTCACAGTGTTTATCACACCAGAGAAAGCAAAATGGGGCATAGGCTGAGCAGCTTGCAGAAAAAGAAGCCATGGCTATAAATGAACTAAGAAATTTATCGATCTAAAATCTCAGCGAAGCACACAGCAGATGGAGGTACAAGCGGGTGGCGACTCCTTCTGTCCCCAGGGCTGCCTGGGGCGTGATCACACCAATACACAGCTACCGATCAGGGAAGATCCAGAAAATGCCACCATCCTGAGACCTGCGAGGAACCATTCAATCAATCACGGAGGAGACACTGGAAATTATTATTATTTTTTTAAAAAAACAAAGCCAGTAAACAGAACAAAGCAAGTACATTGCGTGTGTACAGAACCCAGCCACGGCTTCTGCAGAGAGCACCAGAGCTGGTCATGGGCTGACGGCTGTTTCAGCCCATGTTACACGGCGAAGCCGAATAGCGGATAATGTAGGACATTGATGATTTCCAGGTAAAAAAAAATAAATGGATGAGTGAAATCCACTTTTTGCTTTCAAGTATAAATATATAATATAATAGAATTATCAGGCATGCTTCCTGAAGCAGCATTGGAATATAGAACCCTTAACACATAATTCTAAATTCATGAAAATATTCTCAGAGTCCAGCTATTCATAGATAATTATTAATGTTTATGCTAATTTTGCTCATTTTCTTGGTATGCCAGAATCTGAAAAATGAATCTGTGCTGTTTAATTTATAAACCCAATCTGTCTTCCTTTCAGTTTGTGATGATATCTGCAATCTTTATCCTAATAACTTCAACAACTGGCATTCTTGTTATTTAATTAAACTAAAATATATCTAAGGATGTATGAAAAGGCAAATGTGCACAGCAAGCAAGCACAGTGAAATGGGAGCGTTAAGTCCAAAATATTAATCCAAAATTATATGTGGATAGAAATTGTGTACTTTGTTCTTACAAAACCCATAGTGCCATTAGATTTTATCCATGGAAAAATAAGAGTCATTTGTACATTTGGATATCACCTTATAGTTCTCAAGGCACATTCACATTTCTTATTCCTCTCCATTTCCATCATATCTGGGATGCTCAGCAGGAATAATAATGTTGGGTACTGGGAGGATAAATACAGACATCTACTGCACACTGTGTACCATATTAATGTTCTGACATCTTCCTTTCAATCTTTCTTTCTTATTTTAAAATGTATTTACTTTTTAATTTTATGGGCAGTGGTGTTTTGTCTGCAGGTAAGTCTGTGTGGGGGTGCTAGTTCTTGGCATTACAGACAGTTGTTAGCTGCTATGGGGGTGTTGGGATTTGAACCTGGGTCATCTAGAAGAGCAATCTGCGTCCATATCTGATGAACCATCCCTTTAGCCCTGGTACTGTTACATCTTGCTCTTAGAATATGCAAAGCGCATGGTTGCTGAGGTTCTTGTGATGAAAACAGTGGCAACACACTTACTAATCGGCTGGTTCTAACTGTTCCAGAATGCATATGCTTCAAGCTATGGCGTACCTGATAAATTCAGGTGACTCTTGTCAATGTAACCAATAAGTAGAGATCATTGTTATACAGTTTTGGGAAGTACGAAGCACTTGAGGACAGCGGAGAGCCAGTCAACGACTGGATGAATGCAAGCATAAGCATTTCGGGTTAGAAAGCAGTGCATTCGACGCGGGGTCTCAGTCTGTGTGCCCACTTCCGGTCTGTAGAGAGCCGGCCATGAGTTCGACGTTCACATATCTGTTTTGTGGCTTCTGTCAAGGAAGGTCTTGTCAGTCAACGATACACTCGAACTTCAGAACTGTTACAGGAGCTTAATGCACGCCACATAAGTGTGTGAAGCTGGCGTATTGATTTTTCTCTCCCATTAATAGCAATACTTAGCACCCGGTGTGGGTGATTCTCATTAGACCCACTGCACAAACGAGGCAACTGGAAGACACTTAAGGAATGAGCGATGTTAAATAAAGCATTAGCAGATGAAGTAGATGTTCCAAGTGTGCTCTTTTCTACGCCTACATACAATGTTCCTTTCTGATTTTATTAAGAGCAGTCTCATTGTTCTCACCAGCTTTGTGGAAGTTTTTTTCTTCCAAAAATAAAAGGAAAACAACTGAAGTAAAATTGTATTATTCTAAAAATGTGCTGTGTTCCTAGACAATGAAATCATACCGTCACTTTCAAGAAATTCTCAAAGCTATAGGTGAAAACTTTTATTTCTTCATTTTGTTGTATTTATTTGGGTGGGGTTGTATGCACAGGCGTGTGTACACACTGAACCCAAAGGCAGAATTTTAGGGTCTTTTGGTAAAACTAGAGCCAGGCCCTTGCAAGCCTGGGGCTTCTCCTATTACTCCAGACTCGCAAACTGCACTCATGCTTTCGCATTCCAAGTGCAGACACGGGCATATTTGTGTGACGACTGACTGTCATTAACTTGCTAAAATTGACTTCACTCTTCTGGATGATGTGCACAGTGTAGTCGTAGAAGTCACGGGTACCTAGAAACAGTCACAGACCTAATGTCAGCAGTTATGTGATCTCCGTGTATAAATCACTTCTATGTGAGGACTTTTGGATCCCTTCATCAGGTAAAGATAATTCTAACTCCCAAACCTTTGATTCTGCACAGCAGCTTGGAATCAGGCCTAGCAACTCACAGTCTATATAATTCCACTCTCTCCTGATTACCTCAGCTGTACCTGCTGGCTATCAACATGTGATGCTGTTGAATAAGTCCCACACACATTTAAATGAACAGGTTTTCTTTCCTGTAGTAATAATTCCATTCGAGCCTTTTCTATTGATTTGTGGTTACCCAGAATATTACAATGAAAACAACGTCGCCTAGGAATCAAGAGGCCTTATTATGACGACTTGGGCGGTTCATTCCTTCAGTTTCCTTGAGCCGTGCTCTCTGTAGGCGCAATCTCATCATGAAGGAGGAGGGAAGCGAAAGGGGGTTCACTCCCTCTCTGAGCTGCCAATGCTGCAGGTCGACACTCACCTGATGGGGAGATATGCCTCCAAGAAATGGCAGGCTCTGGTTTCCCAGTGGCCAAACAAGTGAGGGTGACATTGGTCCCTTCATTGATGGTCATGTCGTTTGAGATGTCATATATTTTCGGAGGAACTGGAAAGACAAACAAAGACACAGAGGTGAGATTCAGTATCCATAAGGCATTGTTGGAATACCCTTGAGTAACCCTGAGAGGTTTGCTGGTCACCATTCTTCAGTCCTCTGATCTTGTCTCCTGAAGAGCTCCGTGGAAACATTGGTTAGATTTATTTTCTCTAATTTTTGACATTAAGTGCATCAATACAAATAAAATATTTAATCATAAAGTTTTAGTATTCACTAAATTTGTACTATGGATGACTTGTGCTGAGTGATTTAGAATATGGACCCATCTCCCTAGTCTACCTAGAATCATTACCATCATAAGGGCTCTACTTTGAAAATTGTTAATAACAGACCCACTGTGCCTGCTTGCTAACTTCTGAGCTGCATGGAGCAGTGTGGGGGATGAAATGGAGGGTTGCCTTAGGGCCACAGAGGTGCATACAGCTTCTGCTTTGTACTGAAGATCATGGGGCTGGACATTCTTGGAGCCAGTGTTCTAGGGAGCACAGGTAGTTTAGTAAGGACTCATATTGGTAATAATAAGACGAGCTCCCTGGAGTAGGTCATGGCAGGGTTTGCCTGCCTGTCATGCCCTTACACATGGGGTCTTCACAAGAGTGATGGGGAAGCATTCTGGGATCTTTCTGATACATTAGACTTGGGAAACTTTTATCCCAGACTTTCTTTGTGAAGTACAATTTGTTAAATGAAAAGAAAGAAACGTTAACTAAACCATTAATCAAAAAATAAAAGAAATCTTTTAGGATTAAATTGTCCTAGTCTGACAAGCCAGTTGGTCTGATTTAAGACTCTACAGTATAGATCTGTGGTCTGAGCTGGTGCCTAGTCTTGCAGAATAAGCACTGTGAACTGTCTTAGCCTCAGAGTCTTCATTGAGATGCAGAGACAAAAACTGGACAGATAGTCCATGGCCATGGTGGGAGCACATGGGTCAGCACAGGTTCAGAAGTAAGAAAGGAACCTGGCATCAACATCATGTTCTAATTGAATGGTGTGAAGCACACATGTGACACTGGGGTTTAGCTTCAGAAATATTCTCCAATATCACCGTCCTGGCAGGTGATGTCATCACTCTGACAATGATATCAATGCTCTGACAATGTCATCACCACTTAGACAATGCTATTTTCACTTTGATAATGGCGTCATCTTTTTAATAATGTACACAGCTGTCATGTAGCAACTTAGCTTATGCCTGACTTTAAATAATTGCAGTATTTTGATGATGCCAGGGAAATCTAAGTAAAAGAGAAAGGTCACCCTGATGGATTAGAAAACGGTCCCTTCCTGAAGGGCCATTTGAATTATTCCATTCTGGTCTGTATTTTTCAACAGTTATTTTAAAGTCCAGTAGCTAAACATTGAAATTTTATAACTTACCCATATTTATTATATTATCTTTGATTACTTTTTAGAGAACCAGAGCTTGACCACAAAACAATCAAGCTGCTATATTTGTAACCATAAGTCATTGTTTCAAGTGACTTGAGGAAGAACATGGCTGCTGAGCATATGCTGTGTGAGCGTGTCCAAATGACACATTTTAAATACATTATCATCAAGATCTTTACTGAGCTTTTCTAAGGCAAACAACAACAAGAACAACAGTTCTAAACTAAATTTTATTTTTGGTTTAACTGGAATGAACATAAATAGAGAACTTAACGTTCTAGAAAGATGAGAGACAGAGGGGTTACTAAAAATGAAGCTATAACACCAAAAAAACACATCATTTGGGGTTCTAGAGGTGGCTCAGCTCTAAAGACCTTTCTGTATGAACAGGAGGACCTGATCTTGCATTTCTAGCACCCATGCCAAATGTCAGGCATGGTGGTGCATTTCTCTAAATGCCACTGCTGGGGAACAGGAGACATGGGGGCTCCCTGGGGTTTGCTGCTTACTGCAGCTGAATTGTAAGCTTCAGTTACTGTGGAGAGGGAGGGAGGAGGGCACTGGAAATGAACTGCTGGATCTCTCTCACACACACACACAAATATATATATATTTACATATTCATATACACACAAGCACACATATAAAACACATATACACTATCTATAATATGTAGATATATTAGATTTAGGTATAAATTGGCTAAACTATGAGATATTTGTACATATGTATATATACATATATATATATATGTATATATATACACACACACATATATATATATGTACTTACATAGGGCATAAAATGCCAATGTCCACTACAGAAAAACGCAAGATAGCACTTACACAGAGTTTTAATAAACTATGGATAATTTATTTTACTAAGTCAGATGTATTAACTGATTCAATGTTGGACCGGGTATGCATATTTAATAAAAATCCTGTTATCCTGTAAAAGTCATGCACTGTCATCCTCTACAGTGGCCCCTTCCGTCAGTGCCCTCCGAGCCTGCATCACCTGCGCCTCTGCTGTTCATCATCACACTGAGTTCATGCCAAGCATTAGTGTTCGACGAACTGGGAAGCAACCCAGTCTCTTAGTCATACCCTTGGACTGAACATTTCACACCGAGATGTCAGTGGTGAGAGGAGGTGTGGACCCAAGGAGCCACCTGTCATTTCAGAGATGGCGACTGCCTCCCACTATGTGCTACAGAGAAGACATATCTGGAAGACGGGCAGTAAGAAGAAAAGAATTCTCTGGCTGAGTTCTTTCCTGGGATGTGCTTAATGCCAACAGCAGGTGCCTCGTGGAAATATTGGTGACCCCCGTCTGCGCTGGTGCTCGTGGAGGTGAAAACAAGTGGGTGGAGCATTGTCGCTGAAATTCAAAACCATTGCACATTCAGCTTCCAAGGCTTCCGGTTTCTACGAAAGACTGTGGAGAGAACCAGTGTAGACCTACAGAAGAGGCACGAAGTTAGAAAGATAATTGCCACCCCTAAGACATTTAAAGGAGAGAACAGATAAGGATGTTACTGAGAGACTGGCTTCCCACATTGCCTTCCACATCTCTGCCAGTGCTGGTTTCTATAAGTCAGTTGTATAACCATTCATGTAGTTCATGCTCAGCCTGTAAGGGAGGAAAATGTCCCATTCCTATGCAAGACAGCCAAGGGGAAAGTGAAGGACGGGTCAAATGGATGAAAGTCATAGTGGTGAGCTCTGTGACAAAAATAAGGTGGGTGCAGGGAAGGGTTCAGGAGCTTCACAAGATGCACCAGCTAAGGAGGAGGAAGGGAAGGTAGCTAAGGCTCTGCCCATGATCGGAACAGGGCAGGCTATCACAACCCTCTGAGTCCCAGCAGCTTGTGTGTCTCGGTGACGGAGGTCGCATGTGGGAGGAATCTTGAATATTCAGAATGTTTGTGAGGCTCATAGTGAGCCCAGTATTCTAAGTGCTTACATACTGCCACAAAAAATACAAATAAAAGACACTTAGTATTCTGTATCTGTCTTCTTTTTGTTAGAATTTTATTTAATTTTTATTCTTTGTTCTTATTCAAAGTATTAACAATTCTCTGGGAATTTTACAGCATGTGTTTGCACCCTATATACCTAGTTTATTTTAGCTCAGGTTTTTTTATAGATGTACTCAGTCAATGAATGATTTTGAAAACATTAGTTACATAGCTACAGTTTTTAAAAAGTATCTTGGATTGCTATGTACATTGTTTCTGGATTTATGATCTGAAGCACAAAAATAATTTATTTTTGCAAAATTTATTCTTCTAAATCTGAACCATCAAAGCATGGCAAGCAAGAAGCGTGTGGGGGTGCACACCAATTACTGAGCCATGTGGAGATACCTGGGCAACTTCTTCCTCCATTTAAAACTGAACTCAGGTCATCAGGCTGAGGCCAGTATCTTTACACATCTCTCGGGTCCAAGGTTAAGTATGTTTAAACTCACATCCATTTCCAGTAACATAGCCTGTCTTGTCCCTATACTCAGTTGTTCATTTGCACCCCTTCCTCAACCGTTCATTGGCCCTCAGACAGGAGATGAGTTATGTTTAGAGGCCTCTCTGGATTTAGATTCTCTAAAGGTCATTTACTTCCTGTTGTAGGTTTCACTTTACCAAAACAAAAGAGTCCGTCTGACCTGATGCCACCGAGTCATCTGTCAGTGTTCTTGGCAGGGCATTTGGCACGGAAGAGTTCCCAGCATGCACATTCAAACTGGGAGGTCATATGCTCCACACAGAGAGGTAGCATTAACCCACTGTTTGTATTGAATTCGTGAATAGATGTTATTTCATGTCACATACACATTTTTCAAATGTTATCTCTCTTGGGGGTTTAATCCAGGATACTTGTTTTATTTGTGACAATGGATACAAGGCATGGCTTTCATCCTCAATGTCCCTCTTATGCCAGACACACTCCTGAGCCCCTTCCCTGAGAGTCCCTTCCTACTTCTTTGTCCATTTTGTGAGTAGTTGAGCTTAATTAGGGTGCTTGTATAAACACAGGTGGGGGCTTCTTGACTGTACACTGGTGTTTCATTTCACACGCTCGGCATGTGTTCTGTCTCCACCCTGTACTACCAGCCCATGCTTGCTGACACATGAATAAACTTTTCTTGTTTTTGTAATGACCATCCTTCATGGATTTAATGCAAACTTCTTCCATGAACTCAAAACAGATTACTAGTGATTGGAGAACCCCCATGAGGGCGACTTAGTCTGTGGATCAGTAGAGTGTTTGTGTGTTTGCGGATGACATTACAAGCCCATGTAGACATTTTCTAGAAGGAACAAATTAAACATTTTGCTCTGAGGCAAGGTTACATGACACATGAAGCTGAGTCACACATGATGCTTAGAGCTCTTACTGAGCACATGAGATGGAGATTCTGACTGTGGGCCTGTCATGGGGACCTCCAGGGACTGCCTCATAATGCTGGGTAACTAGGGATTAGTCAATGCCCCATCAATCTTGTGCTGTGAGGTCATGGCTCTCCACATAACTTCATTAAAGGATGATGACTTCGTAAGTCTAGTGACTACAGATTATGTGGGGCACTGTCCAGTGTTCACTGCAACAATCATATCCTTGGCATCAAAACCACTCCTGCTACTATTACCTTATATAATCAGGGCATTGTTTCATAGACAAACACACTTCATCTTCTAATTCTCTGAGGTTACAAGCTCTTCTCCAAAATCTTCAGGGTCAGGATCCCAATGCCCCTGACGGGACTGCTAGAAACACTGGCTAGCTCCTCCCCACTTGCTCACCAGAACAAATAAGAAATATAAATACAAGTGATTCTGTCTCTTGTCACCATAGTTTATTTCATTCTCTCTACCTTTACATGTTCTACCCTCAAAACATGTCACGTGAACAGGGACATGAATTCCTGAGAGGACTTCTGATTTTTGAGACAGGGTTTCTCTGTGTAATGGCTCTGGCTGTCCTGGAACTAGCTTTTGTAGACCAGGCTGGCTTCGAACTCACAGAGATCTTCTACCTCTTCCTCCTGAGTGCTGCACCACCACCACCCGGCTCTGAGAGGACTCTCTGAGTCATTGACATGATAGATGTTGCTGAGTGCATGCTCCTGCCTACATGTTTCCACCTTTCTCAGATTTGCACAGCAAAGTCATAACTCCATAGGTGATGGGGAGAAGAGGCACTTCGGGAATAATGTGGTCATGAGTGTGGTGAGGGCCATTATAAAAGAGACCCTGGCAGTTTACACCCTTGCCCTCTAAAAAAATGCCACATATGGGGAAGGGGCCCTTTCTACCACGCGCGTTAGCATCTTTGGCCTTCTGAGCCTCCAGAGAAGTAAGAAATAATTTTCTGTCACTTATAAGTGACTCTTTGTTGTCTGTTTGTGCCACTGGTATTATTGTATTTATTTATCTATTTATTTATTTATTTTCATCTTCCTTTTGTAGAGCAGAAGTCAAGGCCTAGAGTAGAACCCTCTTTATTTATGTGTAACTGGAAAAGCTCTGGCATCTATGAGATGAATATCTGTATTTTTCACCTGTATAATAAGCTAAAATTTCTTCAACTTTCCTGGGAAAATTCTCCATGAAACTCTTGGCAGAAGTTTCCAGTCTGCCAACAGCTCCCAAAATACCAACACAGAGGCTTATATTAATTATAAATGCTCAGCCAATAGCTCAGGCTTAATTCTCAGTAGCTCTTACTATGTAAACTAACCCATTTCTATCCATCTACAGTCTACAGGTGGCTTCACCTGTCCTCCAGCGTATCCTACTCCTTCTGTGGCTCCTGGCGACCCCTCTGATTCTGTCCTCAACATCCCAACATTCTCGCTGTCTCAGGCTGTCTCTCCCAATCTCTTCCTGCTCAGTTATCGGCCAATCAGCTTTCTATTTACAATAAAATCAATACATATTTACAGGGCACAGAAAGATTGTTCTCCAGAAGAAACCTCTGGTCATCATGAGAAGGGTACAATATAATTTTGAGAACGTGCTGAGGCGCCAGTGTCTTCTTATCCTGTGGATGAACCGAGCACAAGGTCCCCTTTCAACTCATTTATTCACATGGTTTCTCCTGCTCAATGCCTGTCATATCTTTGACTCGCAATCTCTGAGATGGAACTGAACAATAACCATACATATTTACTTTAGCTGAATGGGATGTTAAATTTTAGGTAGTATTATCACCAGCCACAGTGATTTTTGTTTCTTTGTTTTGTTTTTGAAGCTGTGCAAAGGTAGACTAAGAAAACAGGCTTTGGGCTGGGGAGATGGCGGCGTGGGTCGAGTGTCAGCTGTGTGAGCATTAGAATAAGAGTTTGATTCCTGGCACTCATATGAAAAGGGTGTGGTGGTGTGTGCTTCTATTCTCAGAGCTGGGCAGAGATTGAAAGACCCCAGGGGCTTTCTGTCCAGCCAGTTTATGGAATCAGCGAGGTCCAGATCCAAGTCAGATACCTGTCTCACAAAACCAACCAGCCGAACTCACAAAAATGTTGGTTAGTGACAGAAGAAGACCCTGACACTGACCTGTGCCCCCACATGTACACACAGGTCCAGAGCACATGCATGCATCCACACAAGAACACAGCTAACAACTTTGTTGTGTATTCCCTGCACAGTGTAGTGGCTGTTAGTTCAGAAACTGTATTTCTGATGCCTTTCCAAGCCTCTTGAGTCAACAAGCTAGACAAAACCACATATCTCGGGAGAATTGAATTTTTCTTTTCACTCTTATGTCTGGCAATGGCTGGCAGTATCAAAAGAACATTCCTCCTTCCACAGGGTTGGCACCTCCCTTTCCCTCTTGGCCAGTCCCCAGAAGGTGGAAGCCCATCTCTGATTCACAGTCAATCTTCTGGAAAGGTGTTGTTCTCAAACTGAGAGAAGAAATTGCTTCATGACTTCTTTACAAAATGTGCTTGCAGGTGCTTGATGGCTTCATGGCCCACATCTAAGCAGCAAAACCACTCTCCCAGCTGACAGACTGCAACTGACTTTATAGTTTATGGCATTTCAGAGATGTGCGTGGCTTCTCTTCTCATCCTATCACTCAAAGATGGTGAAAAGAAGGAAAAAAACCACCAGAGCATAAGTTATAGATATAAGTGTGCCAGATTCATGAGTTGCTTACTGATGGGATATGCCAGAACGACTTAGGAGGTAAAGAACGTGTTTGAGAGAAATACGTCTGCCTCCTCCAGCTCCAACTTTGAATCAGGTTGCAAACTTCAGTATTTTCCTCATCTAAAAGTGTGCACAACTATTTCTTAACCTATTGCATCCTTCAGGACACAAGCTATTAAACAAGACAAAACAGCAATCATAAGAGCACCCAGATGGCCACCCATACACTCACCAGTGGATATTTCCCTAGTACCTGTGACATCACAAAGGTAGTCTCAAAAGGTGCATCTCTGTGGCGTTAGAAATTCCTATCATTAGTAATTGTAATATTAAGCCACAACGCCTACAAAGAGGTGCCAGCGCAATGTTTTGGGACTATAAAATTACAAACTGATTTTTTCTGAAGGTGAGAATAGGCAAGGATGCTGATATTTGACTACATTTTGAAACAGAAGAAAAAGTGAGGAGGATGTGCTGATTTAAACTGTATTGTCTTATATCCGGGTAGTGAAGGGGTAGAATCTAGTGAGCTTTTCCTAAATATGAGTGGGAGGAGGAGCAAACAGAAAGATCTGAGAACATGGGTATGTGGTCTAGGTAATGAGTGTTTGATGCAATCAGATGGTTCCTCCTTAATATCTGTTAGAGACTCGTTTCTCTATGATTCCTGCCACTGTTCCTTGTGTCCATGGTCTAGACGGGAGGGAGCTCAGGTGCTTGCAATTTGTTTTTGTTTGTTTGTTTGTTTTGTTTTTTGAGACAGGGTTTCTCTGTAGCTTTGGAGCCCATCCTGGAACTAGCTATTGTAGATCAGGTTGGCCTCGAACATACAGAGATCCACCTGCCTCTGTCTCCCGAGTGTTGGGATTAAAGGTATGTGCCACCAACACCTGCCTGGCCCTACAATTTGTTTTTAAATGGTAAGATTATCAAGGTACATGAGGAAGGGCAGCCACCTGAAGACCCTGAGAAGCTTTTCCCACAGGTCCTCTGAAGCAGTACCTAAGGTGTGGGTGAGGATGGGAGGGGGTGGGCCCCATGAAGCATGGAGTGGTGGATAAACCCAGAATGAACATCACTTTCTCTTCCTTTCTTGCCCTTGTCTCTTGCCAGTTTAATGTGGGGGCAGATAAACTCTGGGATAAGAATATGAAGAATCTTTAAATTTTAAGACATATTTCTTCATTGAAAATGTTCTTAGGTTACAGCTTTTCAAGGGCAAATGGAAACAAAACAGGCTTAGGAGAAGGCTGAGTATACCTGGAAACTAAACATGATCAAAGAATTTGAATAGTCCTTTGACCTTCAGAAGAGTAGAAGCAGTTAAGTAACAGTTTTTGTATTTTTATTGAGAGGCAGACTTGGTACTTGCTTTAAAACACTCAAGAAGTAAAATGAAACATTGCCGTATTAAGAGTTTTCGTATTTGGGTGGGTATAGGATTGTTATTTTTGTTTCAATTGGGTTTTGGCGTCAATAGCAGCTGATTCCTCCAGGGCATGTTTGCCCAGGGGAATTCAGACCCCTGGTGCACCTCAGGGTGGCATCAGCATTAGTAGCGTCTTGGATGTTCAGACACATATACAGGATTGGAATTACAGCAGCAGCAGCAGCAGCAGCAGCAGCAGCAGCAGCAGCAGCAGCAGCAGCA
>LOJH01009728.1:0-10233 GCA_001685095.1 Ellobius talpinus
GGAGGTGGAAATTTTTTAATAATCATAATAAATTAAAAAATTAAAAAAAAATTAAAAATAAAAAAACAGAACTCTGCCCCAACCATTATTAGGTATCCTTACCACCTGTATGATTGTTACCTCTGTGGATGAGCTGTCATTTCTCTGTCTCAAGAGGTTTCTCTTTTTCAAACTGAATCTTTATTAGTTTTGATAGTATCCATAGCTTTTCTTCTCCTTTTGAAATAAGAGCAAAACCCCTTTCTCAACATAGCACATCTCCTCATTTCAATTCTGAGGTCAGCACATCCTTGAAATACACTGGCTGATTTAATTCAGATGCTTTCTTTATTATACTGTCTCTCTGCTGTCATTGTTACTCTCTCAGTGTTAAGAAACTTCAAGGTTAATAAAGCATTATGCAGTCTATTTCTAGGGTTATTTTCCATCCCTTTCTCTTTGTTTAACCTATCTTTTATAGTTCGATTTGATCTTTCTATAACTGCCTGACCTGTAGGATTGTTTGGTATACCTGTAGTATATTTTGTATTATAATAAGCAAAAAACTGTTTCATTTTCTAATAGACATATGCTGGACAATTATCTGTCTTTATTTGGCAGCTATACCCAAGATAGTCATAAATTCTAATGAATGCATGATTACTAAATCAGCCTTTCCTGATCTCAAAGCAGTTGCCCATTGAAAACCTGAATAAGTGTCAATAGTGTGGTGCACATATTTTAATTTTCCAAATTCTTTAAAGTGGAACTCATCCATCTGCCAGATTTCATTCCATTGAGTACCTTTTGTGTTAGTCCTTACAGGTAGCAGTGTTTGGTTATAGAAAGAGCAAGTAGGACATCGCTTTATAGTCTCCTTAGCTTGTTGCCATGTAACAAAAAGCTCTTTCTTTAAAATTTTGCTGTTGACATGATTTTTTAAAAAAAATTCTGAGGCCTTCAGCACATTTCCAATCAATAGTCGGTCAATTTCAGCATTACCTTTTGCTAGAGAACTTGGCAGACTCGTATGTCATCAGATGTGTTATGTATATTAGACAAAACCTATTCCTAATTTTATCTTGAACCCGGATGAATAATGAAGTCAATTCTGTATCATTTGGCATAAATTCAACAGTTTCAGTATATAAGACAACTCTTCTTGCATATTGTGAATCAGTGACTATATTGAGAGGTTCTTTAAAACCCCTTAGTATCATGAAAATAGCTTATAATTCTGACTTATGGAAAGATTTATAAGGGCTTTGTTTCACTTTACTTAAATCATATGATTTGTAACTTGCCTTTCCTGATTTATTTGCATCAGTATAGAATGTATGGGGTTCAATTATTGGTGTATCACATACAATATGAGGAAGAATCCAAGTAGTTTTCTTTATAAAATTAAATCTTCCAGTTTTGGAATAACTGCTATCAATCTCTACTAAAAAAATGCCACGAGCTCTTTGTCAGGGTTTATTGTTTTCCTATAATGTTTTAAATTCTTCAGTCGTAAAGTCATTTTAATCTCTGCTGGGTCTATTCCTGCTTAATGAAGTCTTAATTTTCCTTTTATAACTAATTTAGAGTCTATTTCCACATAAGTTTTTAATTTTTTACTTGATTTTTGATCCATTTTAAGATAGTATCTTCCTTCTGCTTTAAAATTCCTGTAGAGGAACTTCTGGAAGGCAATATGATTAGAATGCAATTAAGATTTGGATCCACCTAATCCACATGTGTCTCCTGTAATGTCTCTTCAACCACAGTTTATTCTTTCTCAGTTTAGCTGTCAATTTCCTGTGACTATTTAAACCTTTTCACCATCTAAGGTTTTGTTTAAATGAATTATTAGATCCGGCATTATCACAATAGTGGGTTATAGACTGGAAATGTTTCCTAACAATCTTTGAAAGTCATTAAAAGTCCACAATTGGTCTCTCATAATTTGAGCCTTTGCATTCTAATTTTCTGTACATGTATTTTATAACCTGGTAATTGACAGAATCTCCTGTTTGTATTTTTTCAGGAGCAATTTGTAATCCTCATTTAGACAAAACATTTTTTTACATTTTCAAACATTCCTTCTAAAGTATCTATGTTTGAATCAGATAACAAAATGTCATCCATGTAATGGTAAATTATAGATTTAGGAAATTGTTTATGTATTATTTGCAATGGCTGAATTACAAAGTATTAAAACATGGTGGGGCTTTTGATCATTCCCCATGGGAGCACATTAATATCTCTTAATAATCTGAGAATTGGTATATGTAAGCACTGTGAAAGCAAATTTGTCTCTGTCCTTTCCTTGTAAAGGCATAGTGGGAAAAAAAAGTCTTTTAAATAAATAACTATAAAAGGCCATCATTTAAGTAATATGTAATGCTAAAGCAGAGGGACCATATGTTGTATTACCCTCTTGACAGCTCTTAGATCTGTCACTATTCTGCATTTTCCAGATTTCTTTTCAACAACAAATACAGGAGAATTCTGAGGGCTGGTTGATTCTTCAGTATGGTGAGCATCTAGTGGCTCATGTACAAACTTTCTATAGTCTGCAGTTTCTCTTCTGTTAAAAGCCATTGTTTAACCCATATTGCTTCCTCAGTTAACCATTTTAAAGGTAGGGCTGTTGGTACCTCTGAAGGTTTGCTAGTTGTTTTGTATTCTTGTGCAGCCTGAATGGCTGGTGACCTTTTTCTATAGTACCTTATAATATCCTTTCCAGACACATGAGTTTCTATGACTGCAAGAATGTTAATCTGGGTATTCAATTGCCACAGCAGGGCATGGCCCCATAAATTCACCACATATGGCCTCAGCCTTCCATTCGGTCCTTCTGGCTCTATGTATTCAACCCATCTCAAGCTTTGTTTCTCTTGAGGTAGGGTTTCAATTTCTAGGAATTGAACTTCTGCCTCTTGAAGAAGCCAATTCAGATGCCAAGATTCTGGAGTAATAATAGTCATATCCACACATGTGTCCAGTAACCCTGCAATTACTATGTTATTTATATAAACCTTTAGCTTTGGTCTTTGATCATTTATAGAAGTCTGCCAAAATATATGTTTCCTATTTCCTATTGAAATTTTTGAAACATCCTCCATGTTTAACCCATCATCCAAAACAGTATGATTTTTGTTTTGTTTTGTTTTTTTACAGAAGGCACTAAATTTTTTAATTTTCCTGGTGAGACATGTCCTACACAGTGATTGGGAATGACTGGGTCACATTTGACCTAGAGGCCTGTGAGAGGCCACCCAAGGAGTTTCCTGATGGTATCAGATTGCCTTTTTTGTCTTTTGCTGATCTACAGTCATTGGTCCAATGTCGACTTTTGCCACATCTTCTACATAATCCAGAATATTAAAACATTCTATTTTTGTATTTCCCAAAAAAGACATTAGTTCTTGGAGTGCCTCATCTACATCCCTTCTCAGATGTCCTATTGTACCACAATTAAAACATTTGACATTTTGATGTCGCCTCATACCTTTGAAAATTGCTTCTTCTACCCAAGCCTCAGTATTATTGTCAAATGTCTCAATGTTCATTGTATGTAGGATCTATTCATCCTTTGGTGCTAATTCAACCTTTAAAGGCCCAAGGATCACCTGCATTTTAAGTTGGCATTTTCAAAAGCCAGAAATTCATTAAGTGGTCATGTAGTTTCTGGATCTGTTACTCCTATTTGTACAGCCTTAGTTAATCTTTGTAAAAGTTCACTAAGGGTACTCTTTGGCCTTATTTAACCTTAGTATATATTTTAATTTTTTCCTGTTCTTGAATCCTGTCCCAAGCATTTAAGGCTGCTGTGCTACATAGGGACAAGTTGTGTGTTCATCACAGAGACCTTGATCCTGTGGGTCAACATAAGTGTACTTGCCAAAAATTTGATCTTGGGAAACCTCAATTCCTTTTGCTCTTCCCTGTTGTTCAATTGTTTTTGCGTCTTCTTGCTAGTAGCATTTCCACAGTAGTTGTAACCTACTCCCCAAAACCATTAAAATTAATTGAAGCCAGTCATGTGGGGTAGCCTTATTTCTTGAAGTCCAGATTTTCACCATCTCCCTAAAAACAATGAATGCAAGCCATAAGAAAATAGTACTTGCTTAATTTCCTTCAGGTTGTTCATACCTATAGGTTTTCATTTACTTTCTTTGAATTCTTTTGGGTATTTAGTACTGGATGGTTTGTCAGAAGAGATTACAGGTAGATAGTTACAACCCTTCGTATGTTATCTCTGACTCTGACACATACTGGTGAGACTAAATCTTGTCCTTGTACCTTCACCCCCCACTCATCAGTTCCAATAATTTTCTCAATCATTTCAAATCTTTTTACTAATGTCTTCTGTATCTTTTGGCCAGTGAATATTTCTGATGATTTCATTGGCTCACAAAGATTCTGGTCCTCATTTTGCACACATGATTCCAAGGTATGAATTTTTTCCATTATTGATAACATCTATTCTTTGATATTACTTGAATGGCATGCAGATTGCCTTCCTGGAAAGATAGTCTATCTTCTAACTTATCATAACATTTTAACAGATTTTGATTGTCAAACTCAACAGTATAAATTCTTCCAGATAATTTATCAGTATCCTTTGACATGGATTGACTTTTATCTGTCAAATTTATGTTATCATTTTAATGGTATTAGTCTTTTCAGCTAAATTTTGATTTTCGATGGTATAAATCCTATCAGCTAGCAGTTGATTATTAATTGTATCATTTCTAAAAGTGCCTCATTATTGACTCTGTTATCAAACCACTTTAAGGATATAATATAAAAACAAAACTATGTACCAATATCAAATAAATGGATGCACCAGAAAAACCAAATGAGCCTTGCAGAATATCATTCATAATATAAGCAAAAAGGTTTTCATATTCCTAGATGGTGATATGGTCTGCCATTACATAACTTTCAAATTTATTGATTTATTTATTAATCAAATGAACTTACCTCCATTATGAGCCTTCAGTAAATTGTTGTAGGTATTCATTCATACATTCATTTATATATTCATTGGCATGTAGGTGTTGTGGTTGCAGGTACATGGTGGAGAGATATTACCAGCAGTGTTGTGAACAGTCCTGCTTGGTTCCATGCCGGTGTCTGCTTAAATACTTGACAAATATCCTTGACAAATTAAGGGCAATTAAATTGATTTCATACACAGAGAGAGTTTTATGGTGGCCAGAATATCAAGGAACCCATAAACTGGAAGGTGGAAACACAAACAAGAAGCTGTGGAAATTGCCTCACAGCAGGAGGATAAGTGTGCAAGAGCCTGGGAAATTGCAAAATCACTGTGTGGTGGGTCCACCAAAGGGGTAGTTCCACCATGGCAGGATTTGGGCAAAAATCTGCTTAGTATGTGTAATCAAGCTAGGCTATGGGGAAGAGTGGGAGACCTGTAGCCACGGACCTTTTGAACCTGTCCCAGTAGGCATGGAGTCAGAACTTACATGGGCACCAAATGAAGCACTATTCATAAAAACTCAGAGAGAGAAATTGGGATTCAACCTGAAGATCCAAAAAGTAAAACTGCCAGCCACTGGCTCTTACCTCGTCCTCAATCTGAAATGGTGATCCTGCCTCCTGGAATCTCAAAATGGGACTGTCCCTGAGAGCTGTGTTCCCCTGTTTTATATTCCTCTCTAGGGCTGGGATTAAAGGCATACACCAATGGGATTAAAGGCATGCACCACCGGATTTCTATGGCAACTAGTGTGGCTACTGAGAGTAAAGGTGTATGTTACCATAATATGGTCTGTAAGGCTGACCAGTGTGACTCTTTTGCTCTCAGATCTTCAAACACTCTTTATTTGTTAAAATACAATTGAAATACCACTACAACATAGTATTTCTGGGAATGACAGTGCATGCTTTCAGTACTAGAACTCAGGAGGTAGAGGCAGGCTGATCTCTGCAGTTTAAGCCCAGATCAATCTACTTAACAAGTTCAAGGCAAGCCAGGGATAAACCATGAGGCCCTGTCTTAGACAAAACAAAACATTAAAACAAAAAATGATGCATCTAGCTCTTTATAAACACTGTTTATTTTTATCATTATTTGGTATTTATTGAATGCTTACTTTAGTCTAATTAACAAACTATTCAGCTGGATAATTTAATTTCAATCCTAAAAGCAAGCTAGTAAAATAAGTACTCAGATCACTTCCTTCTACAAAAGAGGCCTACAAAGCTTAGAGACAAGAGGTAGCTTATCTAAGTCTGTATAGCTACATGAAGGGAAACCTCCTTCAGCCAATGGCCTTTAAGAGGCTGGACCAGGTTGGGCATTGTCTTGAGTGCCAAATAGCTTGCATATCAGCCAGCCTTGCTCTCTCTCTCCATGTTTACCATAACTGGGTGTTGGATTCTGTTCCTGATCCCTATTGTGATTTGTGAATTCCCCTTTAATAAAGAACTCCTTATTATACCTTATTCAGAGCTATTGTAGGATTCCTTTATTTGTGTTCCCTCCAACTGACACATTCCTCTTCTTCTGACGCCCAGTGTAGGAATGAGTCTACTATGCTTACCAGGATTCTCAGTTCTCCATCCCAGGCACATTTCTAGCCTGCCTGTGGCCCACTAACTGCTGCCTAGGACCCCAAATTTCCCCCACGGCAGCCCGCTATTCTTTTCTTCACATCACAGTACCCATGATGTTACATCTGCCTGACTGTGCACTTTGCAGCTCATGACTGGCTAAAAGACACCAAAAATCTCTTTCCTTGTATGGAATCACTTTAATTACCCTTAATAACTGCTATTAATTTGTTAAACAAAGCTTATTTGTCAGTATCTATGTAGGCAACAAAGCGCAAAACCAAAGTGTGACTGTTGCCGCGGCTTACAACTCTCCACCATGTAGTTGAATCTGCAACACCTGTTATCCAATAAAGATTATTACACCTACACCAATTTACTAAAATTTCCTAAGAAAGGTAGGTGAATTGTTAAATATGAAAATTATATAGTTATGGACAATATTACCATTCAGGAATTTAATAACCATTTTGCTTATACTATGGATGGTATTCTGCAAGGCTTATGTGATTTTTCTGATCTTCTTACAATGATCTGACCAGAACTTCAAATAATAACTTCAGAAAAACCCTACCAGCTACTCAGATTACCTGACAGTAATCTTCAAACTTAACCATCATTTTAGTTTTACAGGATCCCATAGAGAGAACATCATCCCCATGACAACTGGAAGTAATTTTAGAAGATGACAGCCCTTCTAACAACAAAGTTTGTCTTAGGGTTAGGGACATCAATTAGGGGCTGATTATAACTAGTATAGGGTTTGAGATTGGGGTGGAAATTTTGTAGGCTCAGGGATCCCACAAAAAAGTAAATTGAATAAGATAATAGGTAGATTAGTGTGTGTTTACTCACACTAATAACAATAAGTGAATAGCAAAGTGAATAGTTGTGAGCTATTATTTATAGACAATTTACATTGGTATAGATTCTTATATATTGATACAAATTCAACTTATATTTCTTAAATTGAATATGCTCTTATTTCTGTTTTCAATGTGTGTACACCTATGCAAGGTTATTGTTGTCATATTGTATGTACATGTTTCTACCTATGTTTAAGACATTTTATATATTGATACAATTTTAGGATATATTTATCATATCACATTATACATTTCTACCTCTAAACCACATACTTATACATTGTTTACACTTTGAGGCATTGTACTCATTTGCAGCACAGTTGTTAAAGATTGCTTAATATTCAGATATGAAGTCTTAGTCTTTAAATTATATAGATATTAAGTATTATAGGCCAAAAGTCATTCATGTTTGTCATACTTATAGCTAGACTAATTAGGTTCTTTAGATACATAGGGATTATATTCTGCATAGATAGGTAATCTTCAACCACTTCAGATAACTGTATAATATGGTATTTAAATAACTTAGGGCTCTGTTGACATGAGACACAATTCATCCTGGCAGCACCGATCTATTCCTGAGAGAATGTTGAGCACCAAAGACACTTACTTCACTTGGAGCTTGTTTTCTTCTTGGCAAAGCTGGCCTTTGGGCAAGGAACTGCTCACGCCTCAACCGCTAACAAAATGCACGGTGTCTGGACTAAACAAGCAGGATACAAAAAAAAAGACTGTCAAACCTTGTCAAGACAGGGTAAGACATTTCTGAAACTTTCCCTGCCTCTGAAAATTGTATGCCAGTTTCTCCAGGCCTTAGCCAAAGTTGGTTATTCCAACATTGCAAATAAGACATTGAGTCATTGCCCAGGTAGCCAGTTGTCTCTGTCATCTACTGCAAATTTTGGAAGCTTCCTGGTTGCACTTTCTGACTATGCAAATAACATTATCTTCCTTTTCAGGCCTTCGATGGGGTTAAAGATTATATAGTCTTAGTTACTTTCCTCTTATGACATAGCCAAGCCATTTCTAATACAAGAATTGAACTCCTTAGGATAGAATCATTATTGAAACATTTAGCATATGTTTCTTGTTTAAGAAACAAGCACAAGGATCTGAGCTCAATCCCAAGAGATCGAAAATGCTGGGTAGAGCAGCATGTGCTTGGAGCAACAGTGTGGGGAAAGTAGAAACAGTAGATCCATGATGATCACTGGCTACCTAGACTAAACCAAATCGGGAGTTTCAGGACAGTGAGAGATCTGTCTCAAATAAAAATGATGGAAAGTACCTTAGGAACAATGGACAGTATCTAAGGAACAATACCAGAGTTTGTCCTCTGGTGTTCATGTGCATCTGCATACACACACACACACTATAACATAAGTATATACAGTAAATAATACCTCTCAATGTTAATAAATTACTGTTACTGATATATATGTATATCTATTTACTATACTATTTAAAAATTATTATCATATTATTATTGCATAGTCTTTTTCAAGACAAGGTGTTATGATGTCTTTAAATTCTTGATCTTCTTAACTCTAACTTCCAAGTGCCACAGTTAAAAGAAAATGCACAGTCCTATCTTTTTCATTATTATTTTTCAAAATTTACTACACATCAGTATGCCTGGTTAAGCAGGCAATGGCTTCTCATATTTGGTGTTTATTAAGTCTCTAAAACACATCAAGAGTCCTCATTGAGGGGTTGGAAAGATGTCACAGCAATTAAAAGACCTTACTGCCCTTGTAAAGGATCCAAGAATATTTCCCTGCACCCACAAAGAAGCTCACAGTTGACTATAATAATATCAGTTCCATGAAACCCATGGCTCTCCCTGGCCTCCATGGGCATGCATGTGATACATATATAAACATTCAGGCAACATACTCACAGAAAATGAAATAAAAATTTTAAAAAGAGGCCACATGATTGATCTAGATGACCTTGGTTCATACAAGCACCTTCTGGGAGAGTTAACAAGGTCATCTCATGACTCTTCTCTCTCACGGCATGTTCTCATCATCAGTAAGAAATGTAAAACTACTTGAAACCCTAGTGACAAAAAAAAGGCAAAGCTTGGGTTTTCCATAGTTAGTAATTGCTCCAATCCCCTTTTTATTATTTATTATCCCATTGACATATTTATTCCCATGTATGAATAATGAGTAGGTTTACTATGTTCCCTTGAGTAGGTTGCATTAGTTGGTCAAACACCATTACAAGTGTTTCTGCATGGGAATTTTACAAATACAGTTTGTTTCTAAACATGTGTTTTTTGGATCAAAGAGTGATAATGTGAGTAGGCCTCATCCTGTCATCCAAAACCTGAGAGAAAAGACTTGAGTTGACCAACAGAAAGGAATATTGCCTCTCTGCTGCCTTATAACTCAACTGTAGTACCTTAACACTTTCCCGAGTCTCAGACTTTTGGATTTCATGCTAGCCACATCCCACCACCATGTGAGCCAAATATTTATAATTTGTTATCACTTTTGAATATACAGCCCAATTGCTTCTGTTTCTCTGGAGGGCCTAACACTGTCAAACACACACAGGGACTAAAAGTATCAAATAGCTTCACGTTTCCTTTTATTTTGTGTTAAATCAGGCATGAGGGAATGGTACACCTCTAGAAGAATGGAGATAAACTACCTTCTAATAGGAAGGACATAGTAGGCAGAAGAGCAAGGGTACTCCCACATCAGCAGTATGGCCAAGGACATTTGTAGGAGGAAGGCCCATGTTTGCCCGGCCTCCCAGATAGCTTAGCCCTGAAATAACCACACAGAAACTGTATTAATTAAAACAC
>LOJH01009728.1:14745-28137 GCA_001685095.1 Ellobius talpinus
AAGAGAAGAGAAGAGAAGAGAAGAGAAGAGAAGAGAAGAGAAAAGAAGAGAAAGGAGAGAGGAGGAAGAGAGAGCTGCCTCTTCAGAAGAAGGGGAATGGGGAACTGAGAGTGGGCAGAGCTTGTCTCTTAAAGGTACATGGTACCATCTATTATTCAGACAGGCACAAGGTGTGACTATTGAGTGTGCCAAAGTGTGCCAGATTACTAAAAATAAGTGTTTCAGTTTGAAAATAATGATTGACAAAATAGACATTAAGAAAATATCAGCTACATGTTACTTACCAAGCACATATTAAACACTAAAATAAAAATTTAAGGTAAAGAGTTTTTTTTTTAAAAAAAATGATAGAATATGCCAGAACTCATTTATATCAGGGATGGAAATTTTTTTATATAGTTTCCACTCTTTCCCAAACTAAATGCTAAAAAAAATCTACATGGACAAGTTCATTTCCTGACCAACAGTTCTGAGTTACCAGCCAATATTTTAAATAAAGTATCCAATGTATTACAGCCATTAAGTAGAATATACAGTCCTAGCAGTTAAAAAACAAAACCTATAATCTCTAACCCAATGGTTCTCAACCTTCCTAATGTGGTGATCCTTTAATACAGTCCCTAATGTTGTGGTGACTTCCCAACCATAAAACTATTTTTGTTACTACTTCCTAACTATAGCTTTTCTACTGTTATGAATTATTAATTGTAAACATCTGTGTTTTCTGGTGGTCATAGGTGGCCCCTGTGAAAGGGTTCGTGATCTCAACCCACAGGTTCAGAACCGCTGCACTAATCCTTTCCTTCTCTCCCTAAAATTAGTAGCCTCCTTTTATGTTACTATTATAGTTACGTGCATATCTGTGTACATGTATGCACAGATACTTAAGTATAATCTGTTGAATCTGTTTTTGTTGTTTATGTCTACAGGGTTTTAAGGCTGACCACTATGTTTAGTTAACTAATGAGGACTCTCCTTCCTGAGAGAGGCTAATTATCCTTCTCCCAATATTCATTATTGCTTGAGTTCTTTGTCTAAGGGTGGGACCCAGTAAAATTTCTCAGATTTAGCTCATCTATTGATATAGGAATTCCTCTTCTCTTATTTATGCAGCCACTGCTAGGAAAGAATATTTCACAGCAGAGTTCCTGGTATTCTGTTTCTTATAATCTTTCCACCCCATCTTCCTAGATGTTCCTTGAGCCATAGATGTAGAAATATTGATGTAATTGTGTTCTTTGGGGCGGGGAACCCTATGTTCACTTAATACATACATTGTGTACAATTGTTGCTTTCTATGATGCTCTCTATTTATTGCAAAGAGTGCCTTCTTTGATGAGAGTTAATAGCTACACTTATCTATACATGCAAGAACAAGAGGTAGAATTGAGCAAGAAAACTTAAATAAAATGATATCACTTAGGACAACAATGGTCTGTGCAGGAACAATAGAATGACTGAAATCTCAGTACCAGACACAAGAAATCCCCTTTCACTTTCCAAACACTGAAGCACAACCTATTAATAGCACAAAGAAGCTTTGTTACTGAAAGAAAAACAAATGTGAACTGGAGGAATGAAGAAAGAAGGAAAGTGGAAGAATAAGAAAATCACAGGAAAGTCTACCTAAGGTACATTTTTATTTCAAACAAGTTCTCTGTTGACTCACAAATGATTAAAGTGAGGTGAATAAGTGACCATTGAGTGATGGACCCTAATTGGGCCATCTGTTCCATCTCATGTGACATTCAGGGCATATTGCAGAAGGGGAGCAGAGATAATATAAGAGCCGGAAGATGGGAAGAGTACTGCACAATATGGCATGAGCTCACAGGAGCCCTGGAGAGCTGTGTTAATATCTGCATGAGATCGATCCTGTCAACATTCCATCATTTACGGGCAGGAGGTCCATGAGGCCCATACTGCTTTTTATGAAGGTCTATGGGGAGGGAGTGGTTGCTAGGAGAAGTGTCATTTATTCAGGGATGGAACCATTGATTAGTTGCTGCCCATGCTCCAGTAAATAACCTTATTTGTGTTCATGCTAACAAGCATAGCTAAACTCAGATGGTCACACGAAGATAAAAAGGGGCTTGCTATGAAGAACATTTCCTTGAAGGTTTGAGGTATATCCTTCCTTGACAAGCTTTTTTCTAGTAGCTCAACATGCTTAGCTGTACCATCATCATTCCAGTCTCTCTTACTGAGATCATATTACCAGTTCTGTTTCTTTCTACTTTCCTTGTGCATTTGAGACACATACAAACCATTTGTCATTACATTTAGATTCAACAAGAAAATTTAGGGTGTCCATTCATCTTAATAGCCTTAGTCACATCATTTAGTATCCTCCCCAAAATGACAAAACTCCCAATTTCCACAAACTGAAATGTAAACATAGCATCTGGGCCACAATATAGTGTTCTTATCTGAAATATTATCTACAGCATGTAGCATGAGCCACAAAAGAGAGAGGTTAAGGGGTCATAATCAATTTGTTCTTTTTTTCTACATCTTAGCTATCAAGTTAGTAATTTAAACATTTTGTGAATAGATTGGTTTGGGTATGTGAAATATAATGGTATATAATGGGAAAGATAAGGAGTCCATTAGTTCTTAGTAGTTGTATTAGTTACATGTCTCCTTGACACGACAAAATGCATGACCAAAGCAAATGAAGGTGTTCAGGATTTTTTTCGTTCATGCCAGTAGGATACTAAGTCTACCATGGCAGAGATGGCTTGGCAGTCAGAGCATGACATAGCTCAACACACATGAAAAGTCGCAGACAGAAAATGCTGGTGCTCAGCCCACTTTCCCCCCTTTCCCCTTTCACTTTTTAATTCTGGAGCCTCAGAATGGTGACAAATACATTGAGCTTGGGTTTTCCATCCTCAACTAACCTCTGGAGGAACACACTGTCAATACACCCACAGTGCTCAAAGTCCAGGCAAGTCAGCCATGAAGCCCAACATCCTCCATGGCTTTCTCAGATACTTTCTGCTTACTCATGCATCTCTTTGCCTTTTGTTTTTACTCACAGAACCATAATCTCTCGTTCAGTCCATGAACTGAATCATATTAGGAGAGTACAGACAAGGCTATATGGTTTTTAAGATCACTTCCTACTTTCCAACCCAAACCAGGTAGACCATGCTGCAAACATATTAAACTATAAATGGAAAGCTCTCAGTTGACATAAAAAAATAAGTTTCCTCTGTGATCAAAGGCAAGACCTCCACTGCTTGCTCCTTCCTGGTACTCATAGACTGGCATGAAGAAGGAACTCAGGCATTGCACCTTCTCATTAGACATGTTCACAGTGGAAACTGTGAGATCTGTAGGGCCAGAAGAAGGAGAAATGGTAATTTCTTCTTCTGTTACTTTAATCCTAAAGCCTCTTTATCAGAGATTGTCCTAAGTGTGCATTTGTTTTTTTATTTTATTTTATTTAGTACTTTTGATTCCAGGTTTTGTTCAATATGCAATAAAAGCAGCATCACAATCATGGTTATAAATACTATTTCACACTCTGAGATTAGAGGAAACACATTTTTTCAGCTACAATGAGAACTGTATGATTATACAGAACTTCTCTTTGTACTTCCTCCTCTCCTGTGAATAATTGAATGGTATCAAGTGGGCTTTTATTATGAGCAAAAACTAAATCCTATAGGCATTGAGGTTTTATCCTTTGTTTCTTTCTTTTCTTCCTTTCTTTCTATATTTCTGACACATACCACTATTTAGTCTACACATGCTTTTTTCATACATGAGACAATGCTTGAAGCTGTCATATTATCATATCTACCTGACAGATTCTCCTGGCAAATAACAATGTTGACAGAAACAATTGACACACAACATCTAAAATATAAACCTCTCTTCAGATTATTGACTTATGCTTCTGAGAAGAACAGCCTTCAGTAGTGCTGACAATCACACCATGCCCTTTCAAAAGTGCGTATTTAAATGCCAGAATGTACTTAAACCACAGAGTTTGGGGGAATACGTGATGTTGAAACTTAGATTGAACATAGAGTTTTGTGGATCTAACCATTCACAAAGATTCATACTGAATTATCCCATTAATTTAGGATTTTGTTTTGTTTGATTGGTGTGTGAAATCAATTAAAAAATACATAAACTACTTTGTCAACTGATAAGATAACTTCATATATTTAAAAATTTCCATAATATTTATGGATGGCTTACAATAATGCCATATTAAAAGATATGGTGATTTAAACAATATTATTCCTGAACTATCATGTGTCTACTGAATGAGTTTACAGGAAGCAGATTCATATTTCATATCAAAAATGTCTAAGAGTAAATGTTATGACAGACATTTTGGGTTCAGTCCTTGTATGTGTGCACTCAACATATTGGGAGCTCATTAGCAAATACTAGTATGCTTCAAATGAAGTCTAAAAGCAATAACTTCTCTACTATGGTACATATGATTAAGGATACTATGCTGTATGTGTATTAATTATTTTTCAAGTATCAATATTTAGTCATAAAATAAAGTTATAAATCAATTTTGAATATATCAA
Organism: Ellobius talpinus; assembly: GCA_001685095.1. NCBI lineage: Eukaryota > Metazoa > Chordata > Mammalia > Rodentia > Cricetidae > Ellobius > Ellobius talpinus. Next base: position 19,305 of record LOJH01009728.1, read on the forward strand.
ATCATTTCTCAGTTTATGGCCTTCAGATTATTCTGTTAAATTTTGGCTGAATAATTTGTGACTAGACACTTTGGGGACTTAATGAAGATGATCTATATCTATTAACAGGCAGCTTTTTCAGCTCATTTATATTTAAGGCTCTTTGGAAAATATCCCTACAGTGAAAAATATTTCTCAAAGTCTTCTATACAAGTAAAGCTGATAATCAAAATCAAATATGGCTTGTTATCTTTTGCTTTATAGCTAGTATCCATTTATGAGTGAGTACGTACTATATTTGTCTTTCTGGGTCTGGGTTATCTCACTCAGTATAGTTTTTTTTTCTAGTTCCATCCATTGGCTTGCTAATTATAAGATTTCATTATATTTTACCGCTGAGTAATGTATTCCACAAACCCAGAGAGCCTAGACAACAAAGAGGACACCAGAGAGACATACATGGATTCAGTTAAGAAGGAAAAAAGAACAAGATCGCCTAGGTAAATTGGGAGCATAGGGAACAGGGAGAGAGTAGAAGAGAAGAGGGGATGAAGGAAGGGGAGTGTAAAAACTGTATAGCTTATTAAAACAATTTAAAAGCACTAATTAAAAAAATTAAATATGGTTACATACATACATGCATGTTTATTGTGAAATAAATTCTATACATGTGGATTAAGTACATTTGCATTACTGTTCTATATTCAGTAACTTGTCCTTAGTTGTATATTTACACACTCATGTATGTCGCTGTGATTATCACCAACTGGATAGACTTCCATCTGTGGGAGCATTCCTTCTGGGCTTCACCTGGTCTGGCTCCAGAGTGATAGCACCTAGCTCTAATCCATCTTTTATTTAGCAAATACCTTTTTTTTTCATGTTGCCTAATGTGAATATTGCCTGAGAGTTTCCCAAGGATACGAAGGCTATGCAAAACTTGGTTGGGGACAGCCCAGTAAAATGCAGCACCTCCATATTTGACAATTTACACCTGGCATAGTCCCTTTGGGAGCTCCCTCAAGATGCTTTGAGGATATGGAAATCAACTTGCTAAAGTGTAAACTGGAGAAAAATAAAATGAGCCCTGGACAAAGGGAAAGGGATTCAGTCCTAAGAAACTGTAGCCAAAAAAGTTTAAATTCATTCTTAAGGGGACTCTGAGTTCTCTGTTCCATGGACCTGTATGAACACCTACATGTGTGCTGAAATATATGTATCCCCTCTTAATTATGGTTTAGGTTATCACTGTACTAAACAAAACAGGGTTCTATAATAACTTTAAAGGTCCAAATGGAAACTGAGTGTGAAGGCACAAACACACACACACACACACACACACACACACACAAACACAAGGGAGGTGGAGCAAACTGAAAAGTCATTTGTCATTCCCAAACTCCAGGTCCTTCATAAATGATATGATACTGATTGTAGTTTTGCACACATCAGTCCATTAGGAATTTTTTCAGATTTAAATGCCAGGTTAAGGTACAACTTCATCCAGAATTCAAGTTTCATATCCAAATCTATGCTTTTTCTCGGTTTCCCTTGTGTGAAGTCACTTTCCTGACATTCAGTTCACCGTTCTAGAAGAACATTCTTTGAGGCTTACGTACATCTGTAAAAGAATAGACTTATTTCAGTGTTGAGCCTAAGTTTGTTTTCTTTCCTATAATTTAGTCACAAGAACATTTTCTAAACAATATATCTTAATGATAAAACCTATTTGAAAACATAGTAAATGTTGTACCCAGTCTCTGGGGACCCCAAAAGACCACTAGGGAGATTGACTCACAGAAATGGAAAAGCAAGGTTTATTGTGTGCACAGTACAAGTCAGCAGGGACCTTGTCAAAGCAACTAGTGCAGCAGGCACAAGAGGAGGTACTCTGCCCTTCTAGAGGGCATTATTTAAAGACAAAAACCAGAAAAGTTACATTAGCAGGGTGTGGGGTGATGGGTCTATAAGGTTTAGGACCCCTGATTGACTGACATTTGTCTAGGAGTGTCCTGGTGAAAAGCAATGGGTGTGTGCCAGCAGGTGATCCTATTTATAATGGTTAGGAATTTCCCTTGGATGGTCTGTTCCTTGGTGGTACCTAGATAGTCTCAGTTTGTGGTCTTTATCAGAACCAGGTATTGCCTCAGGGTAAACTACTGGGACTCAGGCCTCTATTGAGCTTGTCATGCTTGGAATGGATTTATGGAAAAATAATACTCCTTTGGAAAACTATTGAAGATTGATTAGATTGAAATCACTAGTAAACTAGTTGATGTTCAATACTTATTTTAAGTTTTTATTTGCATATCTTATATATTACCCTCCCTAAAACAAGTAACTATCATGCTTATGCATTGATTGGAAATAGTGATTAAAATTATATTCATAATATCCAACCATGTTTTATTCCATATATGGTTTCAAAAATTATTTTATTTCTTTTATTCAGTGCTCTGAACTAAGAGTCTTTTTTGAGTTCTATTTGGAGGTTAGTTTTCAATGCATGCTGCAAGGGAAGATGCACTACCAGCCTAAGGCTGTTCAGCTAATTGTGGTATACCCTAAGCTTATACCTGATCTCATAATTTTATCTGATCGCAGGGTCAAGCATCCTCTGAATATGATTGCTTTCCCTTTGTCTTAGACTAGAGGTCTGCGAAGCACTCTGTTTCACGGACATGCTAGATCAAACCTGGATAAAAAAGAAAAGTTTATACTTTTTTATATGAAGCCAATGCTGTTGATCTTCTCAATTTAGCAGTTGTTGCTGCTTACATGATCTATAAACCACACTGCAGCTGTGCTCACTTTCTTCTAGTGAGGAACCAGAAGTGAAAAAGATAAAGGCTTCCATCTGCTGAGCCCTGTTTTATGGTACTTGCCTGAATGGATGTTAAATGGTTTCAAGGAAGAAGATATGAAATAGAATTTCCAAAGCAGTGAATTAACATAGATTAGGATGAGGTTAAAGATCAAAAGCCCAAAGTGTTTATTAAGTCTTTTTTAATCAGTATCAAAAAAGAATTCCATTAAACGTAATGCCATGGAATCAAGCTAAGGAAACACCTAGCTTCCCTCCACTTCACAAAATCACAGTTTCTTTGAGACACGTAAGAGGTAACTGCACACCTTTACCATCTGACGCAGAGATGCAATCCTGTGTCTTCAATACAACTGTCATTTTATAGATCACACTAATGCAATGTCAAAGCATGGGTATCCATCCTCAGTCCTTAAATAGTGTGTTTTATTTAATATTAATCATGTAATCCTTCAAACAGTTTACACAGATGTCAACTATTATTTGTACATAGTACACGGGAAATTCTGATACAGATTTCATTAAATAAAATGCATTTAAGTCTTACATTCATGTAAACACAGAACTGGCTTAGATACATTATACTTAAACAAATCTAATTCACATTTCCATTTGATTCAAACCTCTGTTACTAAAATAAAATCATACATTTTTAATATTGAGCTTGATGTCATTGATAGGTTATTTCCCTTGCCTGAGCAAATGGGCGGAAAATTATTTGCCCAAGGAGTATATGGTATTACTACATAATAACTTAATAAAATTTATTCTATTCATGGAATAATCCAAACAAGAACAAGGACCTGCCCTAAAATAATTTGTATTTCCAATGGCTGATATTTACTTATATTCAATAAGTTTTACTTATGTGAACTATGCAGAGATCATAAGACCCTCACTCGATAACCTTTCCATCCTTAGGTACTTGGTTTAAATGGATGTTCTGTGTTTCTTTCTGTAACTTCAACAGATAGAATATAAAACCACATAAGGGCAAGTGAATGGGAGAAGTAGGTACCGAGTGTGTCATGAATGCTGCTGAAGGGCTTTAGGCACAACAATTAAAGCCATCAGGAAGGAAGACACAGGAATCAAAAAATAACAGAACATGTTCCTGGTATCTTGCTGATTGTGCAATCAGAGAGTATGTCAGGGACATTTTTAGTGCAGCCGTGAAAAGCTTATTACACACTCAAAAGTAGTGCATCAAACTGCCTCCCAAATGCAGATCAGAAAGGTGTGTTTTAAAATGTGTTAAATAGAAAGATTTGAATAACTAGTGGTGACCTGCACATCTGAGCTGGAGACTATGGAGCTGGAGTGACTTTGCCTGTTGGGCATCCTTCTTCAGCAAAGAGAACTTGATAGCCCCTGTCACTGGATTTCTTTTCTGCTGGTAAAATCTCCATCTGTCTGTTCACATCAATTGTACAGAAGTTATACTACTTAGAAAAACGTTTTCTTTACTAGTGATTCCCAGCTTTACAATCCGTTTATTATAGTCTTCCTTGAATCAAAAGATATTGTATCCATCTGTCATCAATATTTCTACTTCAAAATAGAATTAGTATTCCAATCATGACATAGGCAGGCAAGGATGCCATTATTACCTTTTACTTGCTAATTTTATTAGCCTTAAATATGTTTAGTGTTATATTAAGAGACACTTTTTTCTCTGCTATTGCCTCTTGCTCTCTCAACCCAGTGGCCAGCAGGCCAAGAGGGAAAGAGGACCCCCCCACAAACTCTATCACAACACACACACACACATACGTATTTTTATCAGTGTTCTGTAATATCCTTTATGCCGCAAATCTGCTCTCTGTTAAAAGGGAGATCTCTAAATTTCCCCACAGTGTTCAACTTATTCATAACTAATACTAGACTGCCTTATGTATATTGGCTTTATAATCAGCCTTGCTGTACAGTACAACAGATCTGTGTTGAGTGATTATTATTCACTTTTTATTTTTATTACTCATAAATTTTAGAATTAGCTTGAACTCTCTCCCTCTCCTATCTCTCACACATACTTGTGCATAAAAATGCACACATACTCACACTCACTCACACATCTCTTGGGCCTTAGATTAGCATTGTGTTTTATCAGTAAATCAAGGTGTTTTATGTGACTGTTATATCTGGTGCATCTTTTCAATACTGATTTTTTTAAATCCATGAGCATGGTATTTCTGTTCAATTTGTTTTGATATAACCTCACCAAAACATGTTACATCTAAGATAGTTGATTTCTACAGTACTATTTAATTCTTGGATACATATATTCACCATTCAACTCATTCTTTTACCTGGCATTCTTACTAATTCTAAAAGCTTCTGTTGGTGAGTTTTCACAAAGGCATAGATTGTGGCATACAGTGAGGTAGTAGTTTCTATGCAGATACTTGTAAAAGCAGGTGTGTGTGTATGTGTGTGTGTGTGTGTGCACTGACATGCTGTGGAACTTAGCCAGTTTTTACATTCAGATAAATACTGCCTTTGGTAAAACTTTCTCATTTTCATTTAATTGTAGGTCAAGTGGAAGTGAACCCAAACTTTCAGTCTACTGTGTGTTCAATAATCTGGTTTCTTATGTTTCATTTCTCTATTCTGATTAATAATACCAGACTTGGGCTTAAGACGAATCACAATCCAAGCTGATGTGGTCCTTCAAAGCCTCTGTTTCCATGGGTCACCTCCATCCAGAGCACACGATGTCAAGACTTGTATAGACAAATGTTTTTATGGGGACAGCATGTAGTATAAATTTTGTGCTCGACTCTTTTGAAATACATTTAGGCAATGATCACAAAGCATCAAGCTTCTATGCTAAAAATTATCTAACAATGATAGATTCTTTGTTATATTGATAATTGCAAAATTATTTGTAATAACAGCAACCATTCTTTTTCATTATATTTTGGTAAACATAATACATTTAACTGTTAAATATAGAAATCCAGGGTTTGGCTTTTGCTACATTTTTAATGAAGAAAGCCATAGCCATCTTTATGTGAAAAGACATAGATGATAGTTTTGATAGTTGGAAAGTCAGGGTATTTTAGCCTGACTTTATTTTATCAAGTCAAAAAGTACATATATAAGATTCATATTTATTTTCAGCCCTTATAGGTCTTTCTTTTTGAATCTAGCTTATTTTTCATTTTGTGGTTAATTCTATTTCCTTTTAATATCAACATCAGTTTTTGTTGAAATTCCCCTGGCAACGTTAGAAGGTCATTGGAATTTACTTTCTTATTCCCATAATAAATTGAGTACTCTGATGTTCTTGACAATCTCTACACAGCTACTCTGAGAAAATGTGCTGTCTATAAAAGCAGTTATACTAATGAGAAATGATCAATTCATTAAATGCTTTGAATTTTTGTCATGTTTCTATTTCATATAATCGCTAAAAATTATCTAGGGTAAATACGGGAAAACTTATGTGTAAAATGTTCTCCCTTGTCACGAAGGAACAGTTTGCTTTTGAGCAATCAAATAATTTATACTTATACAAAAGTGAGATTTATTTCAAGTAGCAACAAACGCAATTTAGTTGAGGATTTTCAGATGGTGATTACAAAGCAAACAAAAGTTATGAGGAAATGTCAATTAATAGAATGATCAAGGCATATTTTAGCAAATCCATCGCTGTTCCAGAATTCAGAAAAAAAATCCTTCTCAGTCTTGGTATATCCTCTCCCACCTTCAACCTTTGCTTTTAGCTCTTCAGGTAATGCATGACTATGTTCCATTGATTTAAACAGGCCTTTAGGTAACACGTATGACGAACATATGAAAGGGAGATACATTGGTCAATGGATACTAAGGCTATTAGTATATCCAGTTCACATTTACTTTACCTTAGAAGTCTTACAGTGCTAGAACAAAGTTTTATCAATAAAGAAACTGTCAGAAATTTTCAATGATTTCTGAATTTATGGTAATGTTTATAATAACAATTTTTTCTACTTAACATAATGAAGTAGTCATTGCAGGCAAAATAAAAATAAAATAAGATACTTCCATGGCAGTTTTAGCATCCTTAATCCAAAAACTCAAAATAAAATTGCTTCATAGACCATAGGCTGTTGAGTATTGACCTAATATCATGAATAGAAAATTTTGCCAAAGACTTCATGTGATATGTCACAGTCAAATACAGGTAAGCTACAAATGGGTAGTGTGACTTTGAACTAAAGAGTATACTTGAATATATTTTTATGGACTTGAGCCCATCCTCAAAATATCTCACTATGTGCATGCAAATGTTCTATAGTCTCCCTTGAAAAATGTAATAATCTGAAACTCTACATGTACCAAGCATTTCAGACAATGCAAACTTAACTTGTATCTAGTATCATCCTCTTCCTTAGTTGATGCTGGACATTTTGTATTCTGAAGAAACTATGATTCAGTAGAGACAAGTATATGTGTTTTCTTATACATAACTTTATTTGTGGATCATTGATATTTCACATCAAGGCATGAAAACATTATGTAACATTCATTCCAATGTAATTTAGTAGTAAGAGTAGATTCTGAAAAATGTTCTGAAATGTAGTATTATTGGAAAGCATCTCATTTTGAAAAGCTCTGAAAGACAGATGAGCAAAAGTGAAATTTAAGTGATCTGTTCCTACGAATAATCCCTTATAACATCTAGTGATTATTAAGTTAGTATTTAGTTTAGTACTCATATATTTGTAATCTAATTTACTAAATATTCATAAAAACTTTCCTAGTTTTCAAAATACTGGGACATTAAAATAACCTGACAGTGATGACTAATTTAGACTCCAATTTCAATGATCAAGCTGGAGACAAAATATATAGAATAATTGCATGAATTTGCATATATGTTATAAATTCAAAATTCTGACATACTTAAGATATTCTAATTACATTAAGGTGTAGAGACAGGAATAATTTAAGAATTCATGATAGGTTAGGGAATTCATGAGTTTAATTATAATAGGTGTCTTGAAAGATGTTGCCATTGAATTATACCTATATTTCTCACATCTGATAGATATTTTAAATATGACATTGTGGAATGTGACATTTTATATGTGAATCAATAATCAATCCTTGAAATTTTTCAACTTTTTTGAGCTATGAGGATGCTTGAGATATTCCAAATATGAAAAAAAATTAAATTAAAAGGAATTCAGGGAGTCACAAACGTCAATATGCAACCCACTTACAGTACAAGTGATAACAATTGACCAACATACTGTGGAGATGTCTACATTTAATGAGAAAGAAAACCTTAAGCACTTTGCTAAAATTTGTAAAAGCAAGATATATATAAAATGGATCATGGAAAATAATAGAGAAGGGAAAGCATATTTATCAAGGAAGTTTTGACATGGTCAAATTTTTAACCACAAAGCACAAGGTGATGGAGATTTGGTTTGGGTTCATTAGACATTCAGAATCATATTCAATTCAAAGTACTAAGATCATGCAATTTTTCCTAACAGTTATATTTTGCATGTGGATTGCCGCAGGAATCCCATTTACAAGTCTTTTACACTCTAAGTCTTTTACGAAAAGTCCGAGGGCTGGGACAAACTTTGTCAGGATTTATCTGCTGCCATCAATGGGGCTTGGTCGGTAACTGTACCACATGGGAAAGACTTTCCTTCCTTCTTCCTTCTTCCTTCCTTCCTCCCCCTTCCCTCCCTCCCTCCCCCTTTCGCTCTCTCTCTCTCTCTCTTTCTTTCTTTCTTCCTCTTTCTCTCTCTTTTTTTTAAGATAGTTCTCTGTGTAGCCTTGGCTGTCCTGGAACTCACTCTCTAGAGCAGGCTAGCCTCAAACTCACAGAGATCTGTCTGTCTCTGGCTCCTGAGTGCTAGGATTAACGATGTGAGCCACCACTGCCTGGCAGGGAAAGATTTTTGAAGTAGAAGGGCCACTGCCTCAATGAGAAGATAGGATTTTCTCAGCAACTAAAACAAAATGACGGGGACATTTTGCTAATCAAAAAGAATATCAGTTGTGGCCCTAGTGTGTCAAATCAGA
>LOJH01009729.1:0-25666 GCA_001685095.1 Ellobius talpinus
AGAAGAAGAAGAAGAAGAAGAAGAAGAAGAAGAAGAAGAAGAAGAAAAGAAGGATGATGAGAAGGAGGAGGGGGAGGAAGGAGAACTAAAATCTATGTCTATAAGTCCTTGTATTCAACACATGTGTGAGAATGGCATGTGAGTTCCCAGCTTTAGTGATACCCAAGTTCTTTCTGCTATTGTTTGCCCTGACTGTGAATCAGTCTTTTTGTCCTGGACTTTCCCTACTGAGTCTCCTGAAGATAAACTTAGACATCATACTGTGTGTCTGAGTCCCTTCCTCTCATGGCAATACCAGATCCATCACTACTCACCAATGCTGCTATTTTACTTCCAAAGCATGGACTACTAGTGCTATGGATCATATAGGATCAATACTAAGCTGTAGAACAATTTGAAAAACTCCTTCCTGAAACTTTCTTCACCCAATCATTAATGACTTACCCTAAGTTGAGATGTACAAATCATAGAACTTTCTATAAGAAAATAATGTTTACCAATAGTCATTTCACAAGAGGATTGGCAGGAATAAAAATCCAAAACAACCCCATTATAATATTTTAATAATTCTTTAAGAAACTCATGCCATGTATTTTGATCATATTCACCCCTTTCAGGTCCACCTTCTACCTGTTACTCATCCCAACAACATAGCATCTTTTTCTTTTTCTTTTCTTATTTTTGGTTTTTTGAGACAGGGTTTCTCTGTAGCTTTGGAGCCTCTCCTGGAACTAGCTCTTGTAAACCAGGTTGGCCTCGAACAGTGACCCACTAAATGCAGTTGTGCTGTCTGTGTATTCATGGGCATGAGGCAAGCCAAGGGAGCATGATCGAGCTCGTAGGGACCATACTCCTAAAGAAAACTGATTCTTCCTCCCCAGAAACCATCAACATTTGGTAGTTCCTCGGTTGAGGGTGGGGGTTTGTGAGCCCTTCCCTCTCCATCATAGAGTGTTGGTTGGCTTGATATGTGCAGGTACTGTGCAGGTGAGCACAGCTGCTGTGAGATTTTGAGTAGGGTAGTCCTGTCATGTCAAAGGATATGATTCAGCTTCAAGGATCCTCCCTGATCTCTGGCTCTTACAGTATTTTCTCCCCTTCTCCCAGAATGATTCTCCTGAGCTTTGTAGGAGGTGGGGGAGGGTATTATACAGATGTACAATTTGTGGATGAGCACTCTATTCTCTCCTCTTTGATCAGCTGTTTGTGCATTCATAATTAATGTTTCCTTTACCTAATAAATCGTGCTCAAAATAATTGCAAATTGATGCTTTTATTTTTTTAAAGATTTATTTGTATGTGTGTTTGCCTGCCTGCACGTATTTGAACCATGCATATGCAAGAGCCCATGGAGCACAAAAGAGGACATTGAATTCCTTAAAACTGGAGTTACAGATCCTTATGAGCTGCCATGTGGGTGCTGGGAACTGGACCAAGGTCCTCTGCAAAAGCCGTCAGTGTTATTAACCAGGGTCGACTTCCCAACCCATAAATTGATGCATTTCTTCCGGAGCTCAAATATGTTTCAAGAATCACAACACTTTTTAACCTGGTACTTCTGACTCAGGGGATTACTCCTGAAGAAACGATGCAATGTGTGGGAAAATTTAAATAATGAAGTTGTTCCTCATAGCATCATTCTTTTCCTGTGAAACAAGCTGACTGTAAACAGGGGAAGGATAGCATTGATTCTGAATGCTTCATTTCGTTCACTTTGTGTAAGAACTCCAATAGAAAGCTACAGAAAACGCACATAGCACGTGACTGTAGAGAATAGTACCATGTTTCTAGGCTTGCCCACATGGGTATGAAAATGCTCAAAATGGAACATATAAACAATTTTATGTGCAAATAGTTTTTGCCTCTAGTTTTACCCTTATAGAATTACTTCTTCACTTGGTAAATTATAACTTCAAAATACATAATAAATGACTCTTATAAATGTCATTAAAGAAATTATATCCTTCTTAAGCTAAGAAGGCTCTAGTAGGTTAAATCAAACATATTGCCAATCACTAGCCAGTTGCCAACTTTCGCAGAACAGTTATAATTGCCCCTCATCTAGTGTCACTGAAGTTTGGCTGAACATCTCTTAAAGGCCCTGCTGACTTGTCTTTCTTACCAATCACAACTCATTTAACAGGAGTGGTGGAGTGGAGGAAACACAAAGACCCTCCTCCGTGGCCTTCATTTGCTCTCTGAATTCCAGCCAGAAGAGCACAGCTTCTATCATTGTGAATCACCTTCCAGGCCACTGATGAGAAGTCAGTGTGAAATACTACAGCTGTAAACCATATCCCAGAGCTGGTTGGGATATTTAAATCACACTACACCACAAGAAGGGTGACTTGAAGAAGAAGGGTGTTATAATGTCATGTTTCAGCTGACACCCGGATCATGTGACGAAGAGATTTGTGGCCTTTGCTTCTGAGTGCCTCTCAAAGATCCCCGGGGATGAGAAACTTGGAGACAAACGGCAAGTTTGTAGGTAAGAAGGCTCCAGCAATGTGAAGGCTTCCTATTCCATCCCAGGGAAACTGCTGCCTGCAAACATGCAGAGTCCAGAGTGTCCCCAAAGGCAGACAACTTGTGTGAGGGGCGGGTCAGAGCACTGTTGAGCTGGGACATCCAGGACTGGCAACCGTTCTGAAGGTGACCAGGGAGAACTGGCTGATTTCTCTATTGTCTAAATCTAGCCCAGTTGCTCCAGGTCTGTCCATTATTTGAGCTGTTTAACTTTAGGGGAAGTCACCTGGCATTTCTGAGTCTCAATTTCTTCCCCTGCTATTTGAGGTCAAAGACTAGAAAATGTGTAAGATCCTATAATCCCAAATACTCTGGATCTCTTATCTGACTTTATAACTTCATAAATATTTTAGGCCACTCTCTTGTTTCAGAGTACGGACTGCCACCAACTTGTAACTTGCCTTGAGGCTGCTCTCTATTGTTATCTCAATTTATTTTCTGGGTCCTTCCTTCCAATTTGATCAGAAACCTGTAATCAACACAATGTCCACAGAATATGGTACATGGTAAATGAATACTCCATGAAGGAAATAGAAAATGAGTTTTTTCATTGTCTTGTGCATCAGTTATTGAAAGACAAAACAAAAAAACAGAGGAATCACCACTTAAAAGCTGACCCTTCTGTGTGTGTCCGGGAAATGACACTAGGCTCCCCAAGAAGTAAATTCGAGGGCACATTATTGTGGGTAAAACATAGTAAGCCTTGTTCTCCGGATGAGCACCTGAGGGCAGAATGTAGGAAGTGCAATGCAGTAGAAGGACAAGGAAATGGGGCAGTTTGTAGCCCCAGCAGGGGACAGACACTCCCACGGGGAAGACTCAGAGTGGAGAAGGTGCTTTCCACTTGTTCTGAGGGAGGACAAGGAACATTTATGCCCACCTTCTCATCGCTGCACAGGTTGCCTCACAGAGCTCATCCTCAGATGAGGCCCCCCAAGTACAGTTCCTAAAGAGGGCTGAGAGCTAAACAACTTCGCTAAGGAAAATAGATGTGAGCCTAGGGAATAAGAGCTGGCTAGACCAGGCCCGGGAAGCCCCGCCAGCATCTGCTCAGCAAGGGGATTCCATCCCATGCCACACTGATTGTTCTACAGAACTTACCTTCTTCCGAATGTGTTCAAGAAACCTAGCCCCTCCATTCAGACAAGAATCGGGTGAGATATGAATGCAGTTGTCTCCAAAGGGTAGCCTCCAAAGGGTAGCCTCCAAAGGGTAGCCTCCAAAGGGTAGCCTCCAAAGGGTAGCCTCCAAAGGGTGGGTTCTGAAACATATAGACAGTGATTCCTGGGAACGTCAAGACCCAGGGGGAGAAATGTGGAAGTCCTAGGCTGTTGAGGAAGACTCATTCATAATGGCAATTGCATATCAGATGAGTCCTCAAGCTGGCCTGTTCATTCTTACTGTCATCTCCTTCTGTTTACTCATTTTCGGTTCTGATCGTGTGTATCTCAGCACTTTTACACGCGAATAGACACTAAATCCTGTATTTGTATAAAGCGCATTTTTAGAAGCTCACAGCAGCTTTAATATTTACTCACTGTTATGGACTGAATATTTGTGACCCTGTCTGCAAAATTCAAATATTGAACTCCTAACCTGTTGCCAAGACTGGAGTGTGGCTTGATTCTTTTCTTGTTAAAGGAAAAAGTTCAGCCAAGAGAGCTTGTTTAAGCATAAATTTATTTAGCAAAGCAAAGCAAAGCTAGAGAACACTCCAGACAGCTTGGAGCAAGCTGGCTCAAGGAATGGGCAATTTTGACTCTGCTATTTATAAGGGTGTTTCATGAATATTTAAGGTGGTAGCATATTGATGAGGTCACCCTTTTCCCTCGCAAATCATGATGAGCCTGATCTCCCTCCTAAGGTATTTTTCCCCATGTTTCTCATAAAAAGCCCAAGTGGGAAACAAAACTACAATGAAATGGTATAATAATTAGGTCCAGGTCTTTGAGGACCTAAATGTTTTGTTAGTATGCATATGTAGCAATCATAAAGTGCCCTGGTACCTTAGTCTCTTTTTAATAAATTATTTAATCAATTTTGTGCACGCACGCATGATATGGCTATGTATATCTGTGTGTAGGTGTGTGCACATTCATATATATATGAATGCCAACAAGTATGAGCCAAAAAGTATAGAGCTCAGAGGAGAATGTAAGTGCCAGCTCTTCCTTGCCTTCCATCTTATTTGAAACAGAGCCTCTTTGTCATTTTTCTACTGGACATGCCAGGCTAGCTAGCCCAGAACTGTAACCTCCAAGATCCTTAACTCTAAAGGACCATTTGACTGTCAAATCACCTACCAGAATACAGCTGTAGTTTCCTTGGTTACCTCACATCTAACTCCCTACCTACCTTGCTCAAGTGCTATTCTATTTGGAGACAGGGTTTAGTGAGGTTGGGGCCCCATGGTGGAACTGATGTAAATAGAAGACAAGTAAATGCCACCGGAGTGTACCTTCTGCCTTGTGTGTGTGTTGGGGGCGGGGCAGGGAACTAGAATAATGAGAAATGAGCATTTGCTGTTGATGCTACCCCAACTGTGATCTTTCATCACAGTGGCCTGTGATGAGCATGTTAACTGTCAACCTCACAGAAATGAGACTCCCTGGAGAGATGGGGCTCTAAACATGCTGTGGGGGGGTAACCTTGATTACATTAATTGACATGGAAAGGCCCGTGTTGACAGTGAGTTGAACCATTTCCTGCATAGGGAATCCTGGACTACATCAAACGAGGAGGTGAGTTGAGCATTAGCATTTATCTTTCTCTGCTTCTTTACAATGGATGCAAAGCTCCCTCAAACTCAGGCCACTTTGACTTTCCCACCATGACGGAGGGTAACCTGGAGCTCTGAGCTGGAACAGACAGACCCTTTCTCCCTTAAAATGCCTTGGTCAGAGTGTCTTGTCACAACAGCAGGAAAAGAAGATTTGGCACAACCAGACTAAATGTCCCTTAACATGAAAAATAAAATTATAAATGCAAAAATCCCTTCAATTTAGACATAATATTTTCCTCTGAGGATGTTATTTTAGTCTCGATTCTGATATCTAGATAAAGCGTTCTTAAGCATTCCCACCCACAGACTCTTCTCACCTGAGAAATTTTTACCTACACTTGAATATATAGGTATATAAAATGAGTATGCAAATCAAGCATTTGCTGAAAATGAGTCACAAAGCAATCATTCACTGTACGTACAATTTCACCACTCAAAGGAGAAAGTAAATGTGTGAGAAAGTAAACACTAATGTGAAGGGTTCATTTGTTTATTTTGATATAAAGAACTAAATCCTGGCTGAATGCTTGATACTGCAGGACCAGAACATCTTCAACAGTCTACAGAGTCGGTCAATGTCTCAACTTTACAATCATCAGTCCTGAGAACATCTTTTGCATAAATGTGTACTACAAGATGACAGAAGCATATTCAGGCCCACTTCAGGAATTGTTGTAAATGCAGCACTATTTTCAAGCCAAAACTCATTTAATGATTTTTTGTGTTCGACACAAGGCAGCAGCTCACATTTAAAATCGAGGATTCTAGCACAATACAATCCTAACTTGGTACATCTGAGAAAGAATGGAAGGGAAATATGAAGTCTTTGCTCTTACAAAATCATTAGGATTAAGAGAATAAAACTTCCCATGTACTGTAAAAAAAAATTGCAGTTCAACACAATGGAGTCTCCAAGCTACCATGGGACAATAGAGGCTTCCATTGATGTTGTGTGGGATGGCGATGCAGGCAGTGCGAAGTTGTGATTATCATATGTTCAGGACCAAGGCTGCAGTGACGTCCCATGGCACGTGCTTGCAGGAACAGTCCAGATAAGATATGGATCAATCCAATCCACATTTGACTTTGATTGTTGTATGTTCAGAAGTTTTTCATGTTAGAGACTTCTCGCTCTTGTTGACTCATTCAGAAGCCTAACAGTTATGACCAAGAGCTTAAGAAAGCTGGAACTAGATGCCACGCTCTGTTCCTTCCTCGCTGCATTCATATACACCACAGTAGGTTCGCCTTCAACAATTCATTAGCTTTTAATGGTGAGGAGAGCA
Organism: Ellobius talpinus; assembly: GCA_001685095.1. Lineage (NCBI taxonomy): Eukaryota > Metazoa > Chordata > Mammalia > Rodentia > Cricetidae > Ellobius > Ellobius talpinus. Next base: position 6,595 of record LOJH01009729.1, read on the forward strand.
GATTGTGGAGATTCCCTTTGACAAGAATCCACAGTATAATCTTTTCTAGCAAATGAATCTTACCTTCCAACATGCGACTTTGGTGTTTGTCATCTGAGATTGATTTTAGTATTAACTTGATTGACATAACATTTGTTTCAAATGAGGAAATACAAATAGTTGAAGGCAGGGCAATTCTGGTTCAAGGTGGTCTGGACTAAAGGAAATAGGTCTTGCCTGCTTTGCTTCCCTATAGCAACTGCTTTTAAGGAAAGCACTGAGCTGTTACCATGGATAACCAAAGGTCCACAATTTGTATCAACCAAACTATTGCACAAAACCCAAAACTCACTTGAAAACAGCAGTAAAAAGATTTTGTTTTAGTTTTAATTACATTGTGTATGTGCTATGTGGGGTAAGGGGTAAGTGGTTGTGAGTACATATGTCTACAGAGGCCAGAGAAGGGTGTTGGATCTTCTAGAGCTGGAGTTACAAGTGGTTAAGAACTGCCTGGTACAGGTATTGGAAACCAATCTCAGGTCCTCTATGATCAGCAAGCACTCTTAACCACTGAGCCATCTCCCCAGCCCAGACATGAAGCTCTTCTTTGGTACTTTGTAGAATGTATTACTGAAATACACTGACTTTCTCTTGACTTGTTTAGATAACACACACACAATTACACATACTCACACACATACATACACACACACATACACACACACTCACACATAATCACATGCACATACAGACACACTCACATACATTCATATGTTGTACTAAGGCCACTCATTTGTCCCGGCCACCCAAGAAGCAAAATAATCACACAGAAACTGTACAAATTAAATCAATGCTTGGCCCATTAGCTCTAGCTTCTTCTTGGCTAACTCTTACATATGAATTTAACCCTTTTCTATTAATCTGTATATCACCATGAGGTTGCAACCTACCAGCAAAGTTTTAGTACATCTATCTCCGGCAGCGGCTCCATCGTGTCTCTCTACCTTCCTTCTCCTAGCATTCCATTTAGTTTTCCCTACCTACCTAAGTTCTGCCCTATCAACAGGCCAAGGCAGTTTCTTTATTCATTAACCAATAAAAGCAACACATAGACAGAAGGACCTCCCATACCACTCTTACACACACATACACACATATACGCACTCATACACACATATGCACTCACAAACACTCTTACACACATATACACACACTCATACACACACTCATACACACACAGTGACTTCCATTATTTGATCTAAAAAGTCTGCCCCAATTAAGAGACTAATAACTGCTATCTTTTCCAAATCACACATCACTTCCTTGCAGATCATATTTAGGAAGAAAGCCAATCTTCTTGTTCTCTAGTTTCCAAAGCTCACATTTTCTACATTAAAATAAATAAATAACATCTCTAGTTTCTCTCATCTCTTCAGTTTCTTAACTGTAACACCTGTAAGTTCTTCACAAATCCTGGTATATAGTTAACTTATCCAGGGCAGTGCTTTTCAAAGATGACTGCACATTAGAGTCCTCTGGGGAGGTGTTTTTAATATGCCTGGGTCCTCGCCTTAGACCAATTCAATTAGAAGCCCGGGAAATATTTTTCAAAACTTCTCCTGCAGTCATAATGTGCAAGCAGGTTTGCGAGCCAGTGGTCTAGGTCTGGCTTCGATGTTATGTGTTCTTGGCTCACTGTTTCGTTCCTGGACCTGTCTGCATCTCAAGGCTCCACTTCCTCCTTGTGAGCCAAAGTAAAATCTGAGTTCGGCAGTTTTATTTCCTGCCTCTTGTTAAGCTAACCCTAAGTAACAGCTATGCTTCATCGCAAATGTCACTTAAAACTCTGCTGTAACTGTTAGAATTCCTTGCAAGCCTCAGATCAAATCCTCTCAATACACATTTATGGGGAGCAGGCGTTTGGGGGAAGTCTTGCGAATTGAACCCAGAACCTTGCACATGCTAAGCACCATCACTGTCAGGAAGCTACCCTTCGCTAAAATGGCTTAAGTTCCTCGTTTACTCTTTCTCACCTCACCTGTTCCTCTCGGTTATGCTCGCGCCCCACAGCTCCCGAGAACCCCCCTTTGTTCCAATGTTACTGGTCTGAAAATTTACAGTGACGGCAGCTTTGGCCTTTTCCTGACACGTTATAAACCTTTCACTTTTGCGGCCATTTTCTAGCACAGCATCAATATCCCACCCAACGGATATCACTCTGGATTCCATTCATCATGTATTCTCTTTAAGAATATCTCAGCCCGTCTTACAATGTCGGGAGATTCTCTGTGATTCTTTGGGATTCTGAATTCCATTCACGTGTGTCCGGGACTCTCTTTGTCCCTTGTTTGCTGTTCCAGCTGGGCAATGGTCTGCTTTCTGCTCAAATCCCACTTGCGGTCATTTTTACTCAACTAAATACATCACGCTGAAAAATACTCCGTCCTTTTCCTAGAACCTTTCAGTCTGGAAATTTAAGCAATAGTCCGGAAATACTACCGTATTCTCGGAACCCTGTGGCTCACCAGCACTCCTGCTTTTTAATGTGTTTCTTGTATTGCTACTATGTGTGTGTGCTCTGTATGTGGGAGTGCATGTAGACTCAGAGGACAGATTTTGATAGTCCTTTCTCTTCTTTCACCACAGGATTCAGGGTGTCAGGTCTGTGGATTCAGGGCGTCAGGTCTGTGGAGTTATCCCCTCAGCCTTCCTTTTCATGTAAGAGATAACCAAAAGTCCTTCCAATTTCCAGCTTAAAAGCCTGTGAAGTCTTTAGCAAACCACCCAATGCTCTCTGTGGCTTTCCTACTGCCTCCCCTGAGAAAGACCAGAAGTACGGTGTGGTTGGTAAATGTTCTTTGGGAAATACAAATGTTCTTTGGGAAATACATATTCAAGGAAAATAGGGAAGCTCTGCAAAGCTGATAAGATCTCCACCCTAGAAATTTATCACCAGCTCAGCACAAAAGAGATAATTTCCCAAGGAGTAACTTCTAGCATCCTGATGACAACTCAAGTTCTCTGCTTCCTTCTTCTGAGGGGTTGACTCTCTTCTAAGAAAATCTCTACTTGATGTTTAAAACATTTTCCTTTCCTTTGTCTACTTCCATTTGAAATTCACGAGACACATTTTGTGGGGTGCTTTCATGTTCAAAATCCTTTTCATACTGATTTTGTTCCTTAATGCTCCAAGGCAAATATTCTATCTGTTAACACTGTTAACAGACTTATATTTGTATAACAGTCACGCCCTAGAACTTGTTTTGTAGACCAGGCTGGCCTTGAACTCACTGAAATCTGCTTGCCTCTTCCTTCCAAGTGCTGGGATTAGAGGCATGCGCTACTACCTCCCGACATCAAATACTTTTTTTCTGCAACTCGGTAGCTATTGGATGCCTCAGCATTATTCTGAGAGTTAGCAGCTGTCACTGATGAACATCTGTAGCCTGGGAGCTGGGAAACAGCCCTAAGTTCACCACACCGAGGACTCAAGTAGCCACCATCTGTCAACCTGGTGAGAACAACTCCAATATCTCTGAGCCTGTCTCAAAATTTAGAAACTGGATAGAGGTGATGCTGAACTAGTTGGGGTTTCAGGAATCAATTGTTTTGTCTTCAGGATGTCTCAAATTATCTTTAAAAGCTAGAAGTAAAGAGGAAATTACCAAGGTAGGGAAGGTAAGTATGGAAAGAGTCCCACCTGGCAGGTGCCAACCTTTTTGCTGTCTTATACCTGAGGCTGCTTACCTGCTGTCAAAGACTCTCTTGAGTTGCATACATGAGAAAATTCTCACAATTCAAACATTGCAGAGATAACTTGGGACCTCACTAAAACAGCAAAGTTATTTACTACCCGATTTCCCATTAAAAAATTAAAATCCAAGCAATTTACTATTCACTACTTTGATCGATGATTAAAAAGCAATGATCACATAATGATCTGTGTCTGCCATGGTTTATCTCTACTGTCAATGTAATCACTTGGGAGATAGACTTTCTGGACATTCCCATGCAAGGTTATCTTAAGTGCTGTGGGAAGACTGGTCCACCGTGGGTGGCATCATTCCCTGGGATAGGACCCTGGGTTGTAAAGAAAGGAAAGTGTGAGCTAAGCACAGCATCCATCCCTCTGCTTCTGTGCTGTGAAGATTCCTCCTGTGACTTTCCCCATGACAATAGACTCTTACCTCAAACTGTGAGCCAAATTATAATCCTGTTTCTTAGGTGCTTTTACCAGAGTACTCTATCACAGTGACAGCAATGTACCTATGGCAATGCCTTACTAACCCTGATGAGTTCTGAAGTCTCTTCTACACTCTTGAGTAAAATATGAGGAAAATACAGTCTACATAGCTCCACACCCACAGTCCAGGTCTGAGTGATCCAGGGAGAAGTAGAAAACTTCACTGTCTTCATCTGTTAAGTGAACATGTTCATGACAAAAACCACCCAAAAGACTGTCACCAAAAGTCAATATCTGATTTGCTTCAGCCATACCTGAACATTTCTGCTCTCATTGTGGTCTATGGTATCTACTTGTATGTCTGCCTGTACGCAAGTGTGTTTGCGCAGGGTTACATGGGCTCCTGCGTGCGGGGGTAAGCACATATACGAGTGTGGAGGACAACTTCAGCTACCCTCAGATGCTGTCCATCTTGTTTATTTGAGACAAGGTCTCCTATTGGCCTAGACTTGCTCTGTAGGCTAGGCTAGCTCTCCAGCAAGCCCCTGGGCTCCACCTATCAGCAGCCCCAGCAGTAGCATTAAAAGCAGGATCCAGCACTTCTTTGTTTGCTTTTCAGTGTGAGTGCTAAAAAGTGAGTGTCAGTTCTTCACACTTACAAAGCAAGCATTTTACCAATGGAGGTACCTCCCCAGCCCAAAGCTGTGTCTTTCTTTATGCGCCTTTGCTTGCCCATCTGTACAATGGGAGTACTATGATTCGATCTATCCAAGGGGATTATCAAACCCAGAAGAAAGAAAGAGTTCATTGCTGCTCATGGTGCTCACAGACCTTTAGAAGAATGATGCACCAAGCAGAGTGATTTTGATATTTAGTGTGTTAATAGAATTTTCATCACCATCTTAGAAGGCTGGTTTTATTTATGTACACAATTAGTGAGATAGCATGTGGGAAATGGTGGGCAGTGCTAAAACACAGGCCATTTCCCTGAGTGAGCGAAGGGGGTCATAACTCACGGGATATGGACTGAGATGTGAAGGTCACTCACTTATCCATAGGAATAAATTATATTATACCATCGAGTAAGTTTCTTCAGCTCGCCATAAAGAAGAATGCGGCTAAGTAATTTACTCGCAAATGACGGTTATAAACCACTCACATGCTAACAAATCACATTACACCAGACAAACCGCATAGTCATGCTTACACGGCTACTGGCCTCCATGGGTGTGGGAAGCAGAGGTCCTGGCCACTCAGTCCACATCTCAGTTCACAAGAGAGATCACGCCCAGTAGCGGCTTAGGGAAACTGATACCTCAGGCTGAGCCCACCCTCCTCGGCCTCCCATATTGGAGACTCCCACGTCTAAAGCTGAGGGCATATATGAGGACGAGTGTATTATTGGCCTTGGCCCTGGGAGTTGATGCTTCAAGCAATCTGATAAACAATCCAGGTGGGAGATGATTCAGTGAGAGGATCATTGATTTGAGAAACCGAACATACAACAACAACAACAACAAAATAGGTCGTAGCCTTAATCCATTTGTGTTGCTATAACAAAACACTAGAGACCAGGTAAATGCTAGAGCACAAATTGTCATTTCTCATCATTCTACTGGCTTGGAATTCCAAAATCAAGGGGCCAATGTGTCCTCGGGTTAACGCTTTCAGCTGTACTTACCATGAAAGAGCAAATGAGAAACCAGCAGCTCGCTCAGTCTCACCTGAAGCTTCTCTTGTAAATGCCCCAAGTTCATTAATGCAGAAGGAGGTTTGATGGCCTAATCAGATCATAAACACTATCATCTCATGGTGTCACTTCAGCAGCGCCTGAATGTTCGAGGCAACATGGTGAGTCACATCCAAATTAAGGTAGCTTTCCTCATTTGCTCTCAGATTAAAATGGCACAATTCCATCGGTTTAAAAGCCCAGGGAAAACAGTAGCTAAGATTGACTGCATGTTGCCTATAGGCTAACTCCCTGCCCCTCATTTTGCCACAGCAAGTTCAGGAGATAAAGAAACATTGTCCCCCATTTTGAAGACAGAGGAACTAAAACTCAGAGAGATTAACTCACTTGCATCAGATTGCACAACTCAGTAAGTGGCAATGAAGACCTTAAAGCCAGGTTTGCCTGTCTCCGAGGTCCACAAGCTTTGTAAAACCATTATGGCTCTCTAAGTAACCTTCAGGGATGCGAATTTTGATTGGCAAAAATATGAATTTTCATCACAAAGAGAGTGATGTTGGGGCACCATTGGTTGAGGGTTTAGAGAACAGGACCGTGTGCCAATTGCCTGTCACCCCTCACTTAGCCTGGTCCCCTAATGGGACAGATAAGAGACCCAAGAACTGGAGGACTAAGTCGCTTCCCAGGCTCCCAAGGCATGAAACAGAACAGTTGAGGTTGGGATTTACACTCGACATATGAGCAGAAACCTCCCATCACCCAGTGCTGCTGGTGATAAGGAATGAGATGATCTGCATACTGCAACCTTATTGTGCCTGGTGGTCCCTTCCACCCATTCACCAAGTTAGCATATTGTCCATCACCAAGATGTGAAGGCAGTCTTACATCACTATTAGTATTCTAATAGTTTTCTTAACTGTAGGCACATTATGTTTCCATTGTCAAGAGCTCAAATACAGAGGTGCAGAGAGAAAAGGTGAGTCCCCTCACTCACATTCATTCCTCTTTCCCTCCCTCCCGCGCCATCAACAGTCTGGAGTCTTCATGAGGAGCTTTGTTAGGCATTCAGGCACAGAGACATAGCATAGTCGATCCTGTTGCACAGGCCGGAGACTGACTTCAAGTGCGGCTCTGATCCAGAGAGTTAACTAAAGTGTGTGTGCTAATCACCATTTCACTGCATCATGCCTTTCAGAGGCCTAATCTGCAAACCCAGATGGGGGGGTTAAGGGTGGTGTCTAACAATTTCCAGTTTTAACCTGGTCTGTCTCACATTGCTATAACAAAGAGTACATTCTGATTTTCTTCCCAAGACTACGTCCGCATCCCCAGCTTTGTGGGACACATGAATGCAGGGAACTGACTCTTACCTCTCGTGATGAGGCACAGGGCTGTCTCTGAGCTGTGACAATTGTTGGTCCTCAGGGGGTATCTACTTATTTTATAACATTTCTTTCCAACAATGTGGATGCCAGTTCCTCTTGTGAAGTGCTAATTATAATCAAACCCATTGTCTGAAATGGCTGAGGTAATTATATGTGTATGTATAAATGCACACAAACACACACCAATTATTGTTTACATATGTCATTGATTGATTTTCTTCTCTGCACACATCTATAACTGTTCACCTATTTCTACAAACTGACAGGCTCAGACAAGGACCAAAGGGGTGGTTGCGACTTCTTTTCCCAGTGGTGAGATTTGGGAAGTTCCATTTTCTAATTTACGGCATACTCTAGTAGACTTTGCTTCATGTCCACAGTGCTGCCTCTCTGGCTCCAAAAGGTGGTATTGTCATGATTGATGAATTAAGGTAAGCTGTCGCTTGAAAAGTGAAGGTGGCAACAGGAAAGTACCAACTAGCTGCCTGGAGCCAGCAAGCTAGCAGGGCAAACCTGTATTTAGAAAGAACATAATTTATTACATCCTGCCTAAACTACTAAAAGTAGGAAAACATAGCCATTGTCTCCAAGTGATGGACGAAGTATTCTCCAAGATCCTTTAAGACAGACTCATCAGCATGGACAACCTGGAAGGTTCCATGAGAGGAGCTTATCCTAACTTACCACAAGGCTCCTCAATACTCAGTCAGGTCAGACAGGAGTTCACTTTTGCTCTTGGTTTTTATTTTTTACTTTGAGATGAGGCCTCATGTAACCCTGGCTGGCCTCAAACTGCAAGACTGGACTTCAACTGCTGTTCCCCACAGCTCCTGAGATGATGGACATGTACTATCGTGCCCAGCTAGAGCAAATGTACTACAATATTTGAAGAAATGATTAACTGTTTAAAAAAACTATCCTTTAGAGCAGAAGCTTTCAAATATTTTCCTCCAGTGTTGCCAAATTAATGTTATTTAATTATACACAACAGAACATTTATGATATATAATATAGTTCCATATGATTAATTGGAAAAGATGCTATTTCTGGTATGTTATAAATATTGATAGTATAGAAATAAAATGTTGCACAATTTTTTGAGTGTGCTTAGTGAAATAAAAAAACACTGTAACAATTTGAGATTCATGTTATCCATTTTAAAAAAGAAATTTTATGATTCCTTTTTACTCTTGAAATGGTATTTTTATTCTGCTTCCATTAAACATTATCCTACAGAATCTCACATCATGAATACAATTAAAATATTTCTTCTGGTTTTAGTTGTTACTTGGTCATCTAATAAATAATTTAGTGAAACTTCAAAACATAATTACTAGAAGTGTTAATCCTAAGAAATAAAATTTTAGTGCAAATATCTCTCTTAGTCAGTTGTTCTTAGAATGCCTCTGCAGAGGAATTCTCTAGTTTTCTTTGCTTTGGTATGAAAGGATCTATAATTAGGACCCTTCCACTTGAAGCTCCGGATGGTGTCAAGCTTTCCTTCAAATAATGTAAGAAAGGAAAAAGCATCATGTATAAGGGCAAATCAGACCAGTAGATGTGAAATAAGAGCAAACTGAAAACTGATTCTGATGAAATATTTACGTTCATGTTCCCCCTGGAACATCTTTTATACCTTGAGTTGATGACCACCACTTTAAAATATTATTGGTCCTTCTCCAGAAAACTTTCCTCATAGCACTGACCAGGATACTATGTGATCATATGTCATCTTCTTTTTTTTAGTTACTTATTTAACTTTTAAAAATCATTATGTCACTTTTCCCTACCCTTTCATTCTATGTAATGAATGGCTATCCTTCATATTCATGGCCCCTTTTGCTTCCATTGTTGTGGCATATATGTGTGTACATATTTATGTGTTTCAAAATAGATATTTGCAATACATATACGTATGTGTATGAGTGCTTCTAAATACACAAATACAGCCTGCTCAGTTTGTATAATGCTCTGTGTGTATTTGTGTTTTCAGTGCTGATCTTTTGATATTGGATAACCAACAGGTATACTCTTCTCTGAGGAAAACAATTTGTCCTGCTCTCAGCATTCAGATGACATCTCACAAGATGGTCTAAGAAGGACCTGACAAAGACAACATCCATAGACTCACTAATATGGATGGGAAAAGCTTACAAACCCTTGCAAGGTCTCCCAATGCCCCAACCCAAGAAGAACAACTATAGGCAACTATGTTATTTATTAATGTGCATCTCCCTGAATGAGACTGGCCACACTCTCCAAGAAACATTGTCTCTCCATTGTAACAACTATTCCACACTATTCATAGAAGGCCACAGACCATGTGAAAATGAAATGGTTGATCTATGGCTATTTCCAAGATAATTCCATCATGGAAAACTTACCACCATAGCAAGGAACACAGTAAAAAAAGAAAGCCACGCCAGCAAGAACTCAGGTTGCAAAGGAATCCTTTGGATTTGTGAAAATATGAAAGAAGAAACAGGTGGGTATGCAATATATTTAGAATTCCTTGTCTGCTGACTGTTGATTGCGCATCATATATTCACACACACACACACACACACACACAGGCACACACACACCTTAAGTTGGGTAGCTCAGTGCCAAGCAAAGTGAAGAAGTCGGAAAATAACAGGGCAGAAATTACAGCCAGGCTTCAGGTGGGGGAGGGGAGAGTAGCCACCACAGAATAATAGGTTTTAAATTGGAGGTCTTTACTTAAAACCCCCAGGAAATAAAACAGGCCAAAAAGAGGAAGTGATTGAGAGAAAGAAAATTGCACAAGGGTTATATTACTTTAAAGGACAATCTCGTTTCTCTTTCAGAAATTGCTGTATTTTTTGGAAGATGCCTCTGACAATGGATGTCATCACTTAAGGGCCATTGCTCAATAAAAGAGTACTCAGGAATTCTCAGTTTTACGGCATTTAAAATGTTTCGTCCAGTTTGCAAGAAAATGGCCCGGTTTTGATCAATTTCCTTGAAGGAACTAAAACCTCAGAAATGTAAATGAAAAAATTAAACAACTGATTCTTGGTGCTTTTTTTCTACCTAACAGGAATACATTTTTAAAACATTGTTTTGAAAAAAAAGAATAGATTAAAAGTTTACTGATTCCAAATCTTTGAACACAGTCACTTGGTGTATTCCAAAAAGGTATAGGAAAAAGAAACAAATGTGTTATCAGGGCCAGTGTCCTACTGTTTCATATTTATACATTCATTAATATGTATAAAATATTATGTATATATAAATATTAATATGTATATACATATTACATATATTAATATGTATAAAATACAGTGGTAGCATAAGCTAAAATCATGGTGTGGACTCAGGTTTCGCAGTGTCAATCAGAAAAGAATAACATGTGTCCTGGTTAGTTGTTGGTTGTTGTTTGGTTGGTTGGTAGGTTTTGTCTGCCTTATCACAAGCTGCAGTCATCTGGGAGGAGGAAACATCATAGAGAAAAAGCCTCTATCAAACTGGCCTGTAAGCAAGTCTCTAGGGCATTTTCTTCATTTATTATTGATGTAGGAGGGTGCAGCCCACTGTGGGCAGTGCCACCCCTGGGTAGGTGATCCTGAGGTATATAAAACAAGGAAAACGAGCAAGTCAGGAGAAGCAAGTCAGTAAACAGAGTTCCCTCATGGCCTCTGCCTTGGCTTCTCTCCATGATGGACAGTAACAAGTAATCCATACAAAACCTTTCCTCCCAGGTTTCTTTTGGTCATGGCCTTGATCAGAGCAATAGAAAGCAAACTAAGACACTGTATTTAAATTATTCTGCATGGATTAAACATGTATTACATTAATAAGAATTCAAACTCATCCATAAAGTTCCATTCATAATAGTGACAGTAAAGACATGGGCTATGGAACACCTTCCACATTGTTTCCTAACTAGATATGTAAAGGCTTCCTTTTTAAAAGTTATTTCATGAATCGTATGCCTTGTTCATTAATAAATTATCTTTTCCTATAATCACTAGCTAGTCTACTATAACTGTAACAATTCAAAGAAGTCATATTAAAGTAAGTGATATACTAAAAATCAATTAACTATATTTCAATTAGGAATTTTTTCTTATAGTCATCATATTATTTATTCTGTGGCTATGAAGTTTGCATTAAGTTTGAAAAACTGCAGCAAACAGTCAAAGTGAGTTTTCTGTGAATTCACTTACAGGTCTTAGAGAATAAAAACAAGAAACAGAGCTAAGTCAGAGGAATCAGAATGGCCACAATAAAGGGTGACTGCTTCTGGATAACTTAACTCATGCTATGTACTCTCCCTAGGGAGGCAAAATTGGACTATGTGAATATAAGGCAAACTGAAAGAAACTGAGTTGATGTGAAAAGAAGAGGGAACGAGAGGAATTGCAAAAAGGCCACTCATCAACAGAACAACAGTGAAAGAATTTGCCAGTTATTTTAGTAGATATACAAAGTGTGAAAGAAATTAAACTCAAACCACTTAATTTTGTCTGTGTTTCATAAAAGTTTTTTTTTTCAGAGATGGCCCATGAATTGCATTATAAACTTTGGTGGCTGCTCTTTCTGAACTGAAATGATTGACATTTGAGGACAACTTGCAATAAATATATACTAGGGTCACTGTATAGCTCTCATTTTCTCATTTGATCCTCAGACAATTTGAACTGGGAGACAGTATCACTATCCTTATTGTTCTTGTCATTATTCCTTTGACTTCTTGAAACTGGGTCTCAAAGGTAACGCAGTTTGGCCTTGAACAGGCAATCTTCCGCCTCCGACTCTGAGTGTGAAGATGAGATCTCCACCCCACTCTCTTCTGCCTGTTTCACAGTGAGGCACCTGAACTTATATGTGTCATTGAAGCAGTGGCAGAATTTCTGTGAGTCAGTGTTTGCCACACAAGCCTGACAACCCGAGTTCAATACCCTGAGCACACAAACAGCTGGGTGAAGCGGCACACATCTGTAATCCCAGCACATTGATGACCAGATGGGAGGGAGACACAGGAAAGTCACCTGGAAAACATTGGACAAGCTAAACTGGAGTAAACTTAGCAGCAGAAACAAGAGCCTTTCCCTCAACAAGATGTAGAGGATTCCTCTGAAAGTTGTCCTGCCACACCCACCTGACATTTACCCATGTATGTCTACACATACAGAAATACACTGAATAAATTTATAAAGACAATAGCTAAAGTTTGTTCATGACATTGTCATGAGACTAAGAAGCAATAGCAGCAAAACTTGAGGTTCAGTCTTCTTCACCTCTAATGCCTCTAGATAACTGATGCCACAAGACTCATGGAGTTCAAATGTGCCTTAGAAATGCAAGGACACTTTCATTCACTGACTCCAGGTACCAACTTCTCATTAAACAAATACATGAATCACACCAGCAAATGATGTGCTATGATGTCCTCCATTTGTGGGGACCTAGGATTTTGACCTTGATAAATGTCATGTGAGCTTAGATTATAAAATTCAAGTCTGTTCACAGGCACTTTCACGTAAGTCTATATCAAGACAAGACACACATATATTTAAATGAATACCCATGGACACTCTGTGAAATGCAGACACACATAAAGCTTAAATCTGTCAATCTGAAGATTAATTAATATAATTCAAAGTAAAAAAATTTAAAAGCCTGATATGATTTTTGAAAGAAACCATCAAAACAGTAAAATTTTCCCAAGGGAACAAAGAAAGAGAGCCTTCTTGTTTGGTCAAATGTTCAAGTGCTATAAAGCTTAAATAATAAGCACTTGAATGAGAAGTAGTAGAAGGAGACATGGAGATATCAGTCATTGCTATTTACTAATATCGGATAAAGGAAGTAAACTAAAAGGAGGCCCGAAGTATCCACTAAGAGATATGAGGGAGGTGGAAACAAAAGCAGAATATGTGTGAAAAATGAAATTAATGGAACTGTTGCTTTAATGAAGATATAGACAGGACAGAAAGTTCAGGAAGTATCAGGGTAGTGGTTCTAAACTTAAGCATGATCAAAACCACATTTATAGCATTGGTTATACTTTTAACTGGAGAATCTAGCTCTCTCTTTCCTTTATTATTGTGGTAGTTTGAATAAAAATGGCCCCCACAGGCTCATAGGGTTGGTATTATTGGGAGGTATGGCTTTAGTGGAATGGGTGTGGCTTTGTTGGAAGAAGTGCATCACTATGGAGTGGGCTCAGAGGTCTCAAATACTCACGCCAGGTCTAATGTGGCATTATTTTCCTGATACCTGCAGTTCAAGATATAGAACTCTGTTAGCTACCATGTCTGCCTGCATGTACCATACTTCCTGCCATGATGATAATGGACTAAACTTCTGAACAATAAGCCAGCCCCAGTTAAATGTTTTCTTTTATAAGAGTGACTGTGGTCATGGCATCTCTTCACAGAAATAAAATCCTAAGACAACAAATTCTCACTTAGTATGCCTAAGGTAATATTCTGTATAAATCTTTATTCACTAAAGAATGTTGACAGTTTGTGTAAGAATTAAGGATTTATTATTTTTAGAATATTGCAAAACGCCTTTCACTTGTGCTAGAATGCATATGCCTACAGCCTCTGACACCTTCTAAGCAAGGGGTCATATTCACTGCTTTCCTCAAAGACAGTCTGCCCAGAGGTTGAGTTGGGCTATTGGGAGTAGAGTTAGCTACCTATTCTGTAAGGCCTTAGCCTCCTGAAGGCAGTTTCCTTCCCTGCTCAGCCACAGACAAATGGGGATAGAATATGGGCACTTAACTTACACTACCATCTTATCAGATAGGAGCACGCCTTTAAAATATCACACTTTGGGCTTGATAGGAGTATTTTCTCTATAAAGAAATACTGACAGTCTTGGGCTTTTAATGGTTTAATTTATGATTATCCTCTTTCAGGAGGGTTGGTGCCCATTTCTTTGTTGTTGCTTGTTTTAGTTTTGGTTTGGTTTGGTTTTTTCCTTTGGTTTTTTTGAGACAGAGTTTTTCTGTATAGTCCTGGTTCTCCTGAAATTTTCTCTGTAGACTAGGATGGCCTCAATCTCACAGAGATTCCCCTGCCTCTACCTCCAGAGTGCTGAGATTAAAGGTGTGTGCCACCACTGCCTGGCCAGTCTTTTCTATTACTGTGAAAAGACACTATACACGACAAGACAACTTATAAAAGAAAGTATTTAACTGGGAGCTTAGTTAGGGTTTCCAGTGCTGCAAGAAAACACCATGACCAAAATGCAGGTTGGAAGGAAAGAGTTTATTTGGTTTACACTTTCAGATCATAGTCAGGACGGGAACTCAAGCAGGCCTGGAAACTGGAGGCAGGAGCTGATGCAGAGACCATAGAGGGAAACTGTTTAATGGCTTGCTTCACTTGTCTTGCTTAGCCTGTTTTCTTATAGAACCTAGAACTACTAGCCCAAGAATGGCACCGTCCACCATGGACTGGGCCCTCCCCCATTGTTCACTAACAACGTAATGTGTGGAGCAGTAGCTGAGAGGTCACATCTTGAGACACAAGCACAAGGCAGTGAGGGCTCTAACTAGAAATAATGGGGGCTTTTAAAACCTTAAAGCCTGTCCTCAAGACATAACTTCTATTCCTTTTCATACAGTTCCACAAAACTGAAGATCAAGCATTCATATTTATGGGTTTATGGGGGCCATTCTCATTCAAACCACCCCAGTGCCAAGATAGTATATATTCTGTAAAAAATTTAGTTCAAGTTTCCAAATTTACATACATGGAATGGTCCTCCTTGGATGTGCGGGCTCCTCCAGCTCCCAGTCAGTTTAGTGGTTCACTGTGTTCCTGTTGTGTAGCAATTATCTCTAAATTGAAACTGTATCCTAGTGGGAAGCCCCTTAAGTAAAAGTCCCTGCCAAGGCTCAGCAAGTAATCAGCTCACAAGTGTTGGGAAGTTCCTGAAACTAAAGAAATCCAGAAGGCTTCTACACAAGATTACATAAGCAGCAACTTCTAGGGACTGTAAACTTTCCAACTGATCCACCTGCCTTCAAATTGCACAGAAAGTCCAAGGATGAAGCTTTTGGAGTTGTAGAAACCTAGTATGAAAGATTCTCTTCAGTCATGGAGCCATTTTTGAGTCATCTGTGCTACTGTGAGCAACTCCCAGCGCATGCTCTTATAAGCGATTCCAATAAGCCCACAGGTTCGCCAAGACTGACATAGATGGAATTGTTTCTTTAGTCTATCATAGGTGCTCTATATGGATGAATGAAAACTGGTTCATGTCTCCCCAGGTCAAGACACAAGACTGGTTCATGTCTCCCAGTAAAGTTAGACCAACTAGATGCAGGCTCAGCTTCTGATGGGCTTGTGAGCATGTAACCCCAACATAAGTCGAGATCAATCAATGTTCCCCCTTCCCGGCTGAGGAAGTTTTTCAAAGTAATGGTCATTGGGAAGGAATGTTACTTGAATTTGCTGTATTAGAGAAAGATTTATTTTAGCTAAATTTATATGCCTCTCACATCCCCCACAGAAACTTCCCTAAATTAAGCTGGTAATTTTAATCTTCGTTCCTGAATATAGAGAGCATATGTTATAAATATATTTCTTCAACTCAACTTACCATCTTTATACGTTGTATTTTCTCTTACTGGCATGATGGTAATTTTTTATTATGAAAAATTCAAACATAAGGAAAAGATGTGAGAATTGTATAATGAACAGGCATACATCCATAATGTAATTCATGGTAGATTTTTAAATTATTAATAGTTTGCTTTTACGTATTTATCTTATCTTATGGGCATGAATACTCTGCCTACATAAATGTATGTATACTATGTGTCCACGGAAGACAAAAAAAGTGTTGACTCCCCTGGAACTAAAGTTACAGGTGGTGTGAGCCATACTGTGTGTATACTGGGAATTGAACTCAGGTCCTCTGCAAGAGCAACCAGTGCTCCTAACAACTGAGCCATCTCTCCAGCCCCTAGTCTGCTTTTCTTATTGACATATTTTGTATTGTCCCTTATGAACTAGTTAGTGTACCTTACAACTGAACTATATGAGATAGTGTTTTTACTGAAAAAGAGATATTGGAGACTTTCCGTTAAATTGCTATGGTTTAGCTAGACATAGTGGCACATGCCTATAATTCTAGCATTCAGGAGGCTGCATCAAGAAGATCATTAGTTGAAGGTGAGCCTGGGATATACAGCAAGACCCTATCTCAAGACAGAGCAAACAAACACACCCTAACTTTTTTACGTCACTAAGTTCTAAAGTCAGGAATTGATAAACTAAGCATGGTGTTCAAGATCATCCTCAGCTATATAGTTAATTAGAGTCTTTAACTACATGAGATCTGTTTCAAAACAAAACAAAAGGAATAAAAAGAAAGAGCAGGGACAGAAAGGAGGGAGGACTTGGTGATAGTTCTTATTGCCAGTAGCAGAAAAGAGAATATTATGACTGTTTGCTTTTTTGTTAAGCATCATTATAAGCTTCCAGATTTTAAAACATTAAATTGTGCAAATCAGTTATAGCTATTATTACTTTAATGCTCTGGTTTTTCAATGAAGCAATTCAAGACGGCCTTGCTTATCTGCTTTTCATAGGTTAAGATGTGATTTGCCAGGAAGGGCTGTAGTCACAGGGAAAAGGAAATTGGGCATGCGGTAAAGGCTTACAGGTGTAGCAATATCAAACACAGCCACATTTACGAAACAGATGGCAAGGAGAGCAAGCTGCGACGAAACCAGAAGGGAAATACGAAGCTTTATTTTGACATGCCGTTGTCATTTTTAGATACAAAGAATGATTTTTTTAATGGCTATCTATAATTATTTTGTTCTGCTACCCATTCATTGGCAAAAAGTTTCTAGCTGGATAAAGGAAGAACTATAAACATTCTCAGGAGCTTTATGATTTCATAAAGCAAGGTGATCTGTAATAAAAAATACAACTCAAAATAATGGTAAATATCCCCCAATAAATACTAGTTCATTCTCAATCCATTCCTAAGTGAAACAAATATATACTATATTTCTCTCCTCCCTAAGGACTTTATGTATGTTTACTTTCAAATCCTTCACCACAGTGAATGGTTTCCAGTAAGTGGGTCAAAAGGAATCAAACTACTAAGTCATTTGATCTGTCAGTAGCAAGGAAATTGATAATTTTCAGTGCAGATAAATATAATCTATCTGAACAATCCAAACAAATTATAAGACTAAAAATTAAGAAGGAAATTGCAATAATCTTTAAACTAAGCACTTAAATATTCTAAGCCTTAAAAAGAAACTAGGAACAGTTTGCTAATACTTATTAAATTTGCTTTAATTATTTGTACTTCTTATATGGGGCATATGATGCTGCCCTTACAATATCAACCGAATACAGAAAATGATTGGTAGAACTTAAACGCACTTAAGTGAGATTGAAATAAAGTTAGTCTAAAAGGAAGGAGGGTATACCAGAAGACAGAAGAAATTGGTCCCCGAAAGTATTGGTCTTGCTGTCTCTGGAGACGTGTGTTTGAGACTTGGAGAGAAGGCTTGTATTCGTTATTAAGAGCAATAGCAAATCATTTTTAAAGTGTCAGCACGTTGGATCACCACATTCTGTTCCTAACATTTATAAACACAGTCTCTACATTACAAATAATTTACCCCACATCAAATGAAGCTTAACAAAACAAATAAAAACAAAAAATATTTATAGTTCATTTCTTGACTTTCAAAATTCTTCCTACTTTTAAACAGCACATGGGCATAAATGGGTTGACTGAATAAAATGTATTCGTCGATTTATACATTTATATGCTTCTTGATAGAAATAGGGGAATTGTAGAAAAGGAGGAAAAAGAAAGGCAAAAAGGACAGTCACCCACCTGCCAAAGGTCAATAAGGACTGCACTCTATAACTTTTCTTCAGTGACATCTCGCTAAAGTTCACCGCTACTTTATTATTATAGCATATGGGTCCTTCTAAGAACACTAACAGTGTGAAATAAATGAATATGGCTTCAGATGCTATTGATGGCAGTGGGAGACCAGGTTTAATTCACTCTTATGAAGTCTTCCTGAATTATGTCACTTGTAGAATTTGTACTTGACTTTCGGAAACATAAAATGTCCTTCCTGGTGAGAGCTAATTAAGATCTCTGACCCTCTGTGACCGAGCTCATTTTGTTCAGGTTGACTGCGTGCTCGAATCTGACTCAAAATGATCATGCAGTGTACAGCGCACTCAACTTTTTCGGTTGAATTACAGAAATTGCCTAGCTCGGTGCTATCCTGATACATTCCACAAGAGTAGCATCATTTGATATCCAATTCTATTCAGTACGATGTGTCTGTCCATGCGCCTCCCATCCGCTGCCCGGCCTCACTGTCGCTGGGACCAGCCCACCTGCCATGTGTGGGACCAGCCACCACTGGGGGACCGTCTCTGCCTGGGACTGGCTGCTCCCAGGGCCAGCCAGCTGCCTGCTGCCACATGGCCCGCTACTACCATTCGGTGACCTACAGCATTTCTGCTGCCTACTGCCGCCAGGGATCTTGTAGCATTTTTAAAAAATCATAACACTTCCAAACATTCAATGAAAATGACCATACAACCCAATTTATGGAACACAATGAAAGCAGTGTTAAGAGGAAAGTTCATAGCACTAAATGCCTACATAAAGAAGGTGGAAAAACTCCTCACTAGTGAATTAACAGAACACCTGAAAACTCTAGAACAAAAAGAAGCAAACTCAGCAAGGAGGACTAGACAGCAGGAAATAAACTGAAAGCTGAAATCAACAAAATAGAAGCAAAGAAAACAAGACAAAGAATCAATGAGACAAAGAGTTGGTTCTTCGAGAAAA
>LOJH01009730.1:4292-27891 GCA_001685095.1 Ellobius talpinus
CTGGCCTCGAACTCACAGAGATCCACCTGCCTCTGCCTCCCGAATGCTGGGATTCAAGTTCCAGGTCTTGAGGGAAGGATATGTGCATGCATGCATGTCAGTGTCTTCTGTGTTTGCCTTTTCCTCGCAGGACTGCATCTTCTCATGTTCATTGCTAGCACAGTCCCGCGTGGCTTCCTCGGCAGTGTGGTGTGTAACGCCCATGCTTCTGTTTCAGATTATTGGTAACCTGCTCTACTACCGATACATGAACCCGGCTATCGTGGCTCCTGATGCCTTCGACATCATTGACCTGTCGGCTGGGGGCCAGCTCACCACAGACCAGCGCAGGAATCTGGGCTCCATTGCAAAGATGCTCCAGCACGCAGCTTCCAATAAGATGTTCCTGGGCGACAATGCCCACTTAAGCATCATTAATGAGTATCTTTCTCAGTCCTACCAGAAATTCAGGTAAGGGGCAGAGGAGATGATGCATAACCTAACCTTTTGTGATACTTTTGTCTGTTTGGTGTAAGGGTGGTGTTGACCTCACAAATGTATCGAGAGATGTTCCACTCTTCTAGGGAAGTTTTGCATTTCTCTGTTGTTGTTGTTGTTTTTTGGGGGGGTTGTTTTGTTTTGTTGTTTTCAAGATAGGATTTTTCTGTATAGCCCTAGCTGTCCTGGAACTCACTCTGCAGGCCAGGCTGGCCTCAGATTCAGAGATCCATCTACCTCTGCCTCCCGAGTGCTGGGACTAACGGTGTATTCCACCACCTCCTGGTAGTTGAGTGATTCTTGTGGGTGGAAATAAAACTAACCAGAGAACTGACTATCAGTATCCCAGGGCTGCTAGGCACGAATTGAACAGCAAACATGAGGCCATTTTTCTAGAATTTCATTGTCTTGGCTGCTTAGTTTCTTAACATGTGCTGGAAAGGTCTGAGTGCCCTCTCCACAGCTTCCATGCCAATGCCACTTGCTGCTGCTTATTTTCAGGCGGTTTTTCCAAAGTGCTTGTGATGTCCCAGAGCTGCAGGATAAATTTAACGTGGATGAATATTCTGATCTGGTCACCCTCACCAAGCCGGTTATCTACATTTCCATTGGTGAAATCATCAACACCCACACCGTAAGTGTTTCCCCTTAATGACCTAATTTCATCACACCGCCCTCAATTACCTTCCCTGGCACCTGTCTCCTCGCTGATGGCCAGGCATCTCATTTTGCTGTGATCTTGTTTTGTTTTGTTTTGTTTTCAAGACGGGATTTCTCTGTGCCCTGGCTGTCCTGGACTTGCTCTATAGATCAGGCTGTCCTCAAACCCACAGAGATCTGCCTACCTCTGCCTCCTGAGTGCTGGGATTAAAGGCACCACCACCACTAGTACCCTATTGTGATCTTAATTGACCACAGCTCCTTGTATTTTCGGATCCTTTTCTACTGCTGCTCTTTGTGGTGCTGGGAATGAAATCGAGGGCCTAGGTGTGCTAAATGCTCTGTCCCTGAGCTACCCCTCCAGCCATGCTTCGTACTGCAAATATCCGCTGTCCTGCAAATTAGCCCTAAGCCACATGCATCAGGATCTCCATGCTGACAGTGAAAAGTGATGTTTGCAGCTGTATGACAGTGTCCTGACCCAGTATCCCTAGGCATGGACTCCAAAAAGTGCATCGTGAGCACAGACATAGTGGCTTGGTGAAACGCTCTTTTTAATACCCACCGTCTGTCTCATGCGACCTGGAGCACCTGCTTCTGTCCCTCTGTGACTGTGGACTTTTCCTTTCGGGAGCTCCCTGATTATACAGGTTTCTCAAGCACAGTTTTCTTCTCCCTTACATCAAGAAATACATATGTGCTGGGCAGTGGTGGCGCATGCCTTTAATCCCAGCACTCGGGAGGCAGAGGCAAGAGGATCTCTGTGAGTTTGAGACCAGCCTGGTCTACAGAGCTAGTTCCAGGACTGGCTCCATAGCTACAGAGAAAAATCCTGTCTTGGAAAAGAAAAGGAAAGGGAAGGAAAGGAAAGGGAAGGAAAGAGGGAAGGGAAGGGAAGGGAGGAAGGATGTGTGTGTAAAATGTTGCTGGAGTTTCCGATGCTGTCCTCTCTGAAGACATTAGCTGGGGTAGTAGCATTCATGAGACTTCATTGTGTGGCACTGAGATAATATTAGTGTGAATCTGGATGCTTCTTTTCTGAATAAAAAGATACTGTACATTGGCAGAGTTTAAAACCCAGCATTGGGAAACAATAACAAAAACAGCCAAAACAAGCTATGTCCCCAGGACCCTGAGCAAATCTCAGTGTTCATCATATTGGTGCTTATCAGACGTAGCCATGAATTTAGTCTGTGCCCCATGACTTTCTTACACAGGAGCATTTGAATCTGTTATGGCCAGGAGGTAAAAAGGGGACCAGGGCAGGGTTTCCTGGTCTTTCACAGTGGACGCTGTTCCATGAAGTTCAGTGCCGCTTTGTCCCTCATGCTGTTTACTAGGTTAACTTGTTTGTCCCCTGGCCGTGGTTGGTGGTTTTGTTGTTTGGCCTCTTTTGTGGAGATCTCTGTTGGGCCATGCCAGTGGGGACAGAGGGTTGAGGGTGAACGTGGGGTCAACCACTGGGTCTTTGCAGCTCCTGTTGGACCATCAGGATGCCATTGCTCCAGAGCACAATGACCCCATCCACGAACTGCTGGATGACCTTGGTGAGGTGCCCACCATTGAGTCCCTCATAGGTAAGTGTTCTTCATTAGCTATTGCAAAGATGAGCGGGGAGCACGTCAGGATTATTGCCATTGCCTCTCTGATTTTGCACTGTATCGAATTCTAGATACCCTGTGGGAGACAAAAACCAACATAGGCCCCCATCTATGAGCAGCTGAGTCCAGTGAAACAGATGCTTTCAAATACAAAGACAAAAATAATCATATATAATTAGAAAGTCTAAGACCTATAAAGGAAAGACTATTTTGAGGGAGAATTTCAAGGTTACATTGTTGAAATTTTTTTGAGAGGGGGGGTCTCACTTTGTGGTCCTCTCTGACTTGGAACTCACTAAAAGACCAGGCTGGCTTCACACTCTCTCGGCCTCCTGAAGGCTGGGACTGGAGGTGTGCACCACCGTGCCCAATGAAATGACTTTTTTACACATTTATGAAGTTACTGTATTACGGATCCTTTTGCTTAACCATTTAGCATATTTTCCTTTACTCCTCAGTAAAAACTGCCTGCCACACTTGAGTGCTCCTTCATCAAGAGTCCTACTGACCTGTGTGGTGTTTATTTGTATTGTTTTCCTACCAAAGTGTCTTTTTGTTATGTTGACTCTCCCTACACTCCCAAAACTGCAGGGGAAAGTTGCGGCAATTTAAATGACCCCAACAAAGAAGCACTGGCTAAGACAGAAGTGTCTCTCACGTTGACCAACAAGTTTGATGTACCCGGTGACGAGAATGCAGAGATGGACGCTCGGACCATCTTGCTAAAGTGAGTATTGGAAGGGAGGAGGAAGTGGCTTGGAACCCAGTTCACCTGCAGCGACCATCCTGGCCTCCCTTGCCCATCACAGTTCTCACCGCCCTGCATTGTGCTTGGCACAGGGCTTACTTTGCTAATACACAACTGCAATCTTGGAAACCCTCCCCTTTACCACCTGTTGTGGTTCCTTGCTCCTTGTGCCAGTAACTGCTGCCCCTGTGGGTGCTGTAGCAAGGCGTTGTGGTGGTGACGGTGCTTCAGCCTCTGCTTAGATCCAGTGACAAGGAGGTGGCACACACAGCCATGTTAAAACTAATTCCCATCTTGCTGGGCAGTGGTGGCGCACACCTTTTATCCCAATACTTAGGAGGCAGAGGCAGGTGGATCTCTGAGTTCGAGGCCAGCTGGTCTCCAAGAGCTAGTTCCAGGACAGGCTCCAAAGCTACAGAGAAACCCTGTCTCCACAAACAAAACAAAACAAAACAAAATTCCTATCTCATTGCAGCACAAAACGTTTAATTGTGGATGTCATCCGGTTCCAGCCAGGAGACACCCTGACTGAAATCCTAGAGACACCAGCCACCAGTGAACAGGTACACAAAGGTTCCATACTTGTCCCTCCTAAACTAGATAAGATCTTCTATGGTAGGAGCATCCCTGGATGTGGGATAGGGGTACAGGAAAGGGATGGGACTCTCAGGTGAGCATGGATCTAACTTTGGGACAGTAATAATTAGGCTCATCTCACTAAGAAAGTTGGTGGCTTCTGAATCCAGAAAGTGTTCTTCGGACATGAAACACTCTTTCCCTTATAAGCAGACGAGAGAAACAGAGAGGAAGGAGAGGGAGATGGAGAATATAGGATGGACAAGAACTTAATCCGGGACAGAGCAGTCTGTGTAGTAATTGAATGCCTGTCTTATAGCTGTAATTGCATGGATACCTTGGTTATGTCTGTAAAAGTGCAGGATGTGGCTCCACACTTAAAGGCCAATTAGGAAAATTGTAATACATGCATCTGAAACCATAAGACCCTTCGAAATTAACTACAGTATCAATTATAAAAATGCCAGGAAGGGGACAGGTGGTAGTGGCACATGCTTTTAATCCCAGCATTAGAGAGACAGAGGCAGGTGGATCTCTGAGTTCAAGGCCAGCCTGTCCTACAGAGTGAGTTCTAGAACAGCCAGGACTGTTACATAGAGAAACCCTATCTCAATAAACAAAATAAACAAACAAACAAAATAAAAAAGCAACAACAAAAAAAATGCCAGAGGGCTGGAGAGTAGGCTCAGCAGGTAGGAGCACTAACTGTTCTTCCAGAGGGAGGACCTGGGTTCAATTCCCAGCATCCACATGGCAGCTTCAAACTGTAACTCCTAGATCTAGCACCCTCACACAGACACACATGCAGGCAGAACAGCAATGCACATAAAATAAAAGTTAAGAACAAACAAACCAACCAGAAGTTGCTGGATGTGGTGGACAGGCCTTTGATCTCAGCAAAGGTCTCTGTGAGTTCAAGGCCAGCATGGCCTACATTGCTAGTTCCAGGTCACCCAGGGCTACAGTTAGACTCTATCCCAACAAAACAACACAACACAACACAACCCGAGTTTTTGAGGTGGCGGCCAGTGAGGAACAGAGTGTCAGGAAGTCAAGACACAAGCAGCAGAGCCCAAGCCACACTGAGGATTGGCTGTGATGGAAAACAAGAGAATCCACGGGAACAGTGGGACCAACGAGGGAGGAATACAGTGAATCCTGGGTGAAGATGGGGAGGGGGTTGCTAGAAAAACAATGCTGAGGGTGGAATTATCTAGAACTCCAGAGCTCAGACTGGGTGAGGAGATGGTGATGACAGCCATGGGTGCCGAGGTCAGAAAAGACTGACATTGTTAAAGAGGTATCTGGTGGGCCTAGAAGTACCCAATATTATCCCAGCTCCATAGGAGGGTAAGACAGGAAGATTACCTGGTTCAAGGCCAGCCTGGGCTAGCTGGCAAGTAGCCTAGTCTCAGTGTTTTTTTTTTTTTTTTTAAAAGCAAGGAAAGGGTAAGAAAGCATGGCAGAGTGTAAGGAAGGGTTCCTTGATGTGATACCACGTTTGTTTGCAGCATGCTTGAGAGCAGAGGGCAGGAGCCTGCTTCAGCTCAGGCAGCGAGTCAGGGGCAATTAGCAAGATTTTACCGGGCACTGCTGTTGCATTAATTTGTGTACTTATATTGAGCCACATTTTGAAAAAATAATAGTGGCTTCAACATCCCAAATCAAGCTAGGGAAAGATAACGGATTTTATAGCTCACAGAATCTAGTTTTCTGACTATACTTAGTGTCAAGGAAGCCAAGCATCCAGACTCACAGCTACACTCTGCTAGGCAGAATGAGAGATTTCACCCTAATGCTGTTCCTCGTTTGGCATTTAGTAGAGGGAGGGAGTTTGCAGTGAGTGAGAGAACTTTGCATGCGAGCACAGATTTGCTAGAGGGGTCCAAGTTTAGGACTGCTATGGTGAACTTATCCAGTGTTCTTATTTGCATCTGTAGGAAGCTGAGCATCAGAGGGCCATGCAGAGACGTGCTATCCGGGATGCCAAAACCCCTGACAAGATGAAGAAGTCAAAACCCATGAAGGAGGATAACAACCTCAGCCTTCAGGAGAAGAAGGAGAAAATTCAGACTGGTCTAAAGAAGCTAACGGAACTCGGGACCGTGGAGCCAAAGAACAAATACCAGGAACTCATCAACGACATCGCCAAGGTACTGCATGTGGGGCCAGCGGTGGCCCGGCCTTGATTACGGTCAGTATTCCAGGAGCTTGTGAACAGACAGTAGCCACTCATATGCAGGCCTTTTCCACAATAGCTACAGAATATATATACTTGATTTGTGTGAATCTCCCCAAGTCAGAGCTCAGAGCTCTAGTTTCACTGAGATAATGCAGTCTGCACCTACGAACTTGGTTCTTTATCTTCCCTCTCAGGACAGCATGTTTCTGAGGCTTGGACCAGCTTTGTAAGTAAAGTCTAAAAACACAAAAACCTGAGCACACAGCTCCCTGTTGCCAGAGGATACAGGCAGATGAGATCTGGATTTTGTTTAGGTTGCGAAAGCTGGTTGCTGCCTGCTAAGAATGGTTGATATGTTTGAGTTCAGCCCAGCTGGGTTGTAGAGTTCGTGAACGGTGGTGGTTCAAGAGGCAAGGTCTCCCTAATTTTCATGATTGTGCCTCAGGATATCCGGAATCAGCGGAGGTACAGGCAGAGGAGGAAAGCCGAGCTGGTGAAGCTGCAGCAGACGTACGCAGCTCTGAACTCTAAGGCTACCTTCTACGGAGAGCAGGTGGATTACTACAAGAGCTACATCAAAACCTGCTTGGATAACTTGGCCAGCAAGGGCAAGTGAGTCTCTGTTTTAAGTCATTCCTGGTGTTGTTAGAGGGGTGGGAAGAAGTAGAAGCCGCTTCTAGAGTGCAATGAAAGAATCTGGCCTCACTTCCATGATGTCTAAGACTTGTAGTGGATTTACTTAAAGTCCTCATAGTGTGGTCTCTATTTCCCTTCACAGGGTCTCCAAAAAGCCTAGGGAAATGAAAGGCAAGAAAAGTAAAAAGATTTCCCTGAAATACACAGCAGCAAGGCTACATGAAAAGGGAGTTCTTCTGGAAATTGAGGACCTCCAAGCAAATCAGTGAGTGTTTCCTTTTTCTGTGCATGTGTATGTGCTGGGGTCTGTGTGGTGTATGCGTGTGTGTGTGTATGTGCTGGGGTGTGTGTGTGAGCATGGAGGCCTGTCAGTGCTGTCCGTGTCAGGGTGTCAGGTGCCCTCTTCCTCTTCACCCTCACCCTTATTTTCAGAGGCTCAGACCTTCACTGAATCTGGAGCGCATCAGTTCTTCTGGGCTGCTGGCTAGAAAGCCCCTGGGCTCCGCCTGTGTCCACCACCCTCATTCCCAGTGCTGTGCTTACAGGGATGCACTGCTGTGCCCAGAGCTTTATTTTACGTGGATGTTGGGGATCTGAACTGAGGTCCTCATGCTGGGGCAGTAGCATTTTCCTGTGGAGCCGTTTCTTCCCGTAATATTTCCATTTCAACTTTGTTTTAGAAACTTTTTTTAAATTTGAATTCATCCTGTTGTTATCTTATTATTCTTATTCTCTTTCTAGGTGGCTCTTTTATATATGTTTTTAATGTGCAGAGCTACGTTTTACAAACAGTTCATTAGCCTGGCAATAAGAAGAGAATGCATTTTTAAATTATGTTTATCTGTGTGCACACACATGCACCACAGTGTATACATGGAGATAAGATGAGAGCTTGCAGGAGCATGTGGGTCCCAGGGACAGAACTCTAGAAATCAAGCTTGAGGACAGTCGCCTTCACTCCTCAGAAGTCTGCCGCCTGAGAATGAATTTCTTTTTCCCATTTATCCCAGGCATTGACACCAGTGTGTGTACACGCCCATCATAATCTCTCCTCTTAGAATCAGGAAGCCGTTCCCTCATTTTCTGTGTCTGACCAAGATATACTGTCTTAGTTCCCATTCTACTGCTGTGACAAAACACAATGACCTCAGCGGCTTAGAAAAGGCAGCATTGGTCTCAGAGAGTCAGTCCACGATCATGGTGGCAGGGACACTGGCAGCAGCCAGGCGGGCACAGCATTGGCGCAGTAGCAGAAAAGTCACATCTGATCCACAAAGTAGTAAGCAGACAGAGAGAGCAAGGCTAGGCCTGGTGTGGGCTTCTGACATCTCAAAGCCAGTGGCACACCTCCTCTAACAAGGCCATGCCTAATCCAACAAGGCCGCACCTCCTAATCCTTCCCAAACCATTCCACTAACTGGGGCCCAACATTCAAACATGAGCCTCATCAAAACCACCATGCGTGCCCTCACAAAGCATTTGCTTGGTTCCACATAAGGAGCAGCTGCATCCTTCCGGGAAGCCCAGCTTGCTTTGCCCCCGTTCAGAATAGTTCAGGTCTTCTGACCCAGTGTCCTCTGGCAGCCCTGGCATTTTAAAAACTATTACAAAAACACACAGCATAGAGTTCACATTGTAACCATTTTCAAGGGTGTAGTTCAGGGTTCACGTTGCTAGGAGGTTTTCATCTGGCACATTCCCTCCCTGTGTTCCCCTCTAGCCAGCCTCCGGGCCCTGCCATGCTCTTCATGGTCTGCACGTGACTGCATTAGTTACCTCACATACATGAAGCCGTGCACTTCTTACCTTTTGTGACTGGCTTGGACATTCACTTAGCATGGTGTCCTAGAGATTTAACCAGGTGACAGGATTTCCTTCATTTTTAATTTTAAGGCTGAATGATATTCCATTGTCTGTACCACATTTTGTTTCTCGTTCATGCACGGATAGACAGGCACTGTTTCTTCTTCTAAGCTACTGCGAGAGCCAAGTCTTCCTGTGTATGCCCAGAAGTGGGGGGAGGACCATGTGGTTCCTCACAATTTGACTGTTTCTGAGCATGGATTCTGTGGGTGCTCTTTTATCCTTGGTGTCCTCTTGCACACCTGGGTGGCTCTCTGTTGTGATCGCGCTGGGTCATAGCTCCATGAAGGGGTTCTGGAAATGTGGGGTGATGCACTTTGTTCTCTTGGGGAGCAGCGTAATTCAACTTGTTGCTGGTACCATGGAGCTTCCTGTCCTGGGGCAGCGTGTACTTGGCACGCTTAAGTGTACACATGTGCTCTGTCCGCCAGAGCCTCTGCTTCTTGCCTACTTTCTCTGCTCTACCCAGTCAGCTCTCCCTAGCCTCAGATATTCATGCAATCGCTCTCCTCCCTCAGCTCCCAAGACAGGGTTTTCTATGTAGCCTGGCTGTCCTGGAACTCACTCTGTAGACCAGGCTGGCCCTGAACTCAGAGATCTGTCTGCCTCTGCCTCCTGAGTGCTAGGATTATAGGTGTGAGCCACCACATATGGCTCCTTTATCTCCTTTTATGACTAACTTTCTATAGTAGCTTCAGGGAAGAGCCCCTGGCATCATCACGTTGGGTCGGTGTGGCAGTCCCTGTAGGTCCTCTTTGAGCAGAATGCAAATACTTCTTGGAAGAAGAGACCATTTCTCTCTCCCAGAGGGCATGGGAGAATGTCCTGCCCATGGTGCCTCCCCTGCAGGAGAACTCTGGTCCTGTACCTTCTACCAGGCACCCCTGATGTCCCCTCCCCCACCTCACAGTATCATTACCTGAAAACGTGAAGCTCACCCGTGTGGTGTTGTGTTTCAACAGGTTTAAAAATGTTATCTTTGAAATCGGTCCAACAGAAGAAGTTGGAGACTTTGAAGTAAAAGCCAAGTTCATGGGAGTTCAAATGGAGACTTTCATGTTGCATTATCAGGTGGGTACGCACAGGCTTGGACCTGAAGCTCTCGGATGAAGTGGGAGGAAAAGAGAAGAGAAGGCCCTTTGGGAAGGCTGCCTGTGTAGAAAGGGCTCAGCGCCTAGTGGATGGGAGAAGCCAAGGGTTTGGGGGTTGGGCATGGCCTGTGCCTTCTGAGAACTCCCAAGGTGTCTGAGCTTCAGAGCGCATTGGTACCCGAAGTTGCACTCTGCACTCCCTGAGTTGAGTTGGTGCCTGACCTTGACGGAAGTTAGGCACCTGACCTAACTGCAAGTATTGGCAGCACGAAAGTATGTGCTCCTCGGTACTTGAGATTTTTTTTTTCCTTGTTTGGATTTGACGTGGATACTTTTGTTAGGTGTATTAATGAAAAAAATATGGGCAAGTTGCATCTTTCTAAATCAGAATCACACTTTAAATTCAAAATGAACTGTGTAATGATTTGTTTTATAACATAATTATCCCTAATTTTTATTTTTAAGTATTTTCATTTTTTTCCCTGGTGCTCAGGTTTAACCCTTACAGGCTTGTGCTTGCTAAGCAAGAAGTTTCCCACTGAGCTCAATTTCCAACCCCAAATATCTAATTTTGGAAAGTGGTAGGAATCTCATGTAGCACAAGCAAGGCTCAAATGCACTATGTAGTTGAGGCTGGCCTTGAACTCCTGACCCTCTTGTTTCTCCCAGATGCTAGGATTATAGGTATGTGCCACCATGCCTAACTGCCTAAATATCTACTTTTGCACATTAAAAAATAGCTATGCAGTGGGGGGTACACAATCCTAGCACTCAGGATACAGAGGAGGATTCAGAGTTTGAGGCCAGACTGGACTTCATTGTGCATTCCAGGCCAGGCTGCGTAGTGAAAGCCATCTTCAAAATCCAAAGCCAAAAATCATCAGAAAACTGGGAGGATTCATAAGTAGGGTCCAGACCCCTCTAGCTTTGTGTGTGTGCCGCCTAATAGGCCTCTTAGTTCTATTGATTGGTTTATTGTTTTTGCAGTGCTGGGGATCAAACCCAGGGCCTCCCACACGCTCTGGTACCAAACTCTACTCCTCTGTGTCTTCTCCCTGCCCTGCTTTACACTGCTGTGGTCTGGCAGATCAGGCGAATGCCTTCTGTGAGCACAGGATGCTATCTCCTCACATAATCGGCTGCCCTTCCTCTCCCCCTGCCTACCTTCTGCCCCCATCAAACAGTGAGCACTTGGCGTGGCATGCATTGCCTGTTGCCTCCCCTGCAGCCTTTCCCTACAGCCTCCCTGGCGGATCTTCCCCTTGCCTCAGCAGCCCAGAAAGACATCCTCTGTTGACGGTGTGAGCTGATTCATAGTTCCCTGCCAGCCCCCAAACTGTGAACTCTTAAAACTGTGTTAGTCATCTCCCTTTCCTTCTCGGGAACCAGTAGTCTCTCAGAGCGTACTAATCCAATAAAAGTGAAGGATTTCTTCATACACTGTTCCTAAGAACTGCTACACACAAGCCCTTACCCCATGGGTCTCAGCGTGTGTAGAGGCCAGCGAGTCTGCTAAGGAAACACACGCCGATGCTCAGATTCATGAACTTGACTGGTTTACAGGTACATGGGTTAGTTAGGTCAGGACGCACCATGGTCCCCAGCCTCGTGACACTGCTGTCCCTTCATGCCCTTTGACCCTGGCTTTCTCGTCACACTCTCAAGTTTAGCAGTAGAGACCCTGACAGTGCAACGGAGGCCTTCAGGACAGCAGAGAGTGCAGAGAAAACAGCTCGTGTCACATCTGGACCATGCCAAAGCCAGCTCATTTTTGATGGCCATGCCACCCAACACCCGTGAGCCTCAGCAGCTCATTCTTAAAGTTCAGATAATCACACTTCAGAGGATTTTTGTGACGACTTGAAAAGATACTGTGTAATGTGCTAGGCATCTGATGAAGAAAATCTTTCTCATGCGGAGTAGAAGTCAGAGTCTGATAGGGCTGGGGCTGCACATCAGAGTACATAGTCCGTATTCAGAGGCCCTGGGTTCAGTCTCCTAAACACAAGAGCCCAGTAGATCTTGGAGCTAGAGATGTAGCTCTCGGTTGGTAGAATGCTTGTCTGGCACATACCCATTGTCCCAGACCTGGAGACAGTAGTTTGAGGGCACCCTGTCCCAAAGAAGACTGTGTCTTAAAAGAAAAGAATCTAGTGAGTCCTGAGACATTACTAGCCATTCCCATTTTCAACCACTCGCGTATTTCACCACGAATTGAAATGTCTTTATCTATTACTCTTACACGGATACTAATACTTCAACCCACAGCTGAAACAGAATGGGGAAATGTCATTGTAACTTCTGAAATGAGGTTTAAATGTATGTATTTGAACTGAACACACCCCTCCATGTTTAGAATATTTTACTATAAACTTAATGATCCCCTAAGACCAAGTTAGCCTGCAGACCCCGGGCTAACCAGCCAGCACTCCCTGTTGCTCCAGCACGCGGGGTGGCTGTATGGTGGAAGACTGCGCTGGGACCTTCTGGTCTCCTTCACTGCATCTTACACCTGGTACATAAGGCCTGCCTTGCCCCTCCTGGCTCCTCCCTTCACGGGGCCCTTCTGTTTCTTGTTCCAGATTTGACGGTTAAAATGTTTCCTTTTCAAACAGGACTTGCTGCAGCTACAATATGAAGGGGTTGCAGTCATGAAGTTATTTGACAGAGCTAAAGTAAACGTCAACCTCCTGATCTTCCTTCTCAACAAGAAGTTCTATGGGAAGTAACTGGTCCTTTGCTGCCAGCCCCAAGAATTCAAAAAGACAATGCCTTACTGCTGCCCTTCTAGGATTCTCCATTACTCTTTGGAAACAAAGACCTGGTCCAGCGGTGCCTCCATCTCGCACTCCTGAAGCCCCGTGTTTAAGTCCTCTCCCTCCGACGGGACGTTCAGTGTCCTGTTTTAATAGTGAAGTTGTATTTCAGGCTTCAAATTACACCTTCCCCCCCTCCTGTTTCCCTCATTTTCTTCCATCATGTAGGAAAGAGTGGAGCCCCACCCAATCCTATTCTATTAGGGTCTCCTAGGTGGTAATTTCTACTTTGTGAACATTGGTGTGTGTTTTATTTAGCAATAAGGATGGTGGGATTCAAGTTCTTATTTAGCAGTGAAAGCTGCCAGGTGAATAGCGCATGCGCATCAGATTCACGGTGAAGGATGACCCATGCGAGCAATCAGTGGATGAAGACTGTGACATCTTCCATTCCGCTGCCCTTGTGGGCAGAGCTAATCCCAAGTCACTGTTCTGTTCATATAAAACAGCTTCAGGAGAAAAAGAGCAGCTGCTTTTGAATTCGCCATTAAATTTGGGCAGCGCTCTCTTAGCATAGTCCTTCCTGGTGAAGGAGAACCCCATGATCATAGCCGGCCGTTTAGAGACATTGAGCCAGCTGAGGCACCTGCTCGGAGCAGTGCACTGAGTTCCATTCAGGGACAGTGTCCACTCCCTCCCTCCCACAAAGGGATGGCTTACCCTAGCCCGAAATGTAATGTTTTTCAAAACTATTTGTATTCCAAGAGTGCCTTACTAAAGTATAAATTTATTTCTTAAGATGTGAGCAATAGGAATCTTAAAGATTTGTAAAATGCTTTAGAATACCCTGAGAAAGGGGCGTATCTTATTGGGTTATCTGTATATCTGAATTTCCGAAGCTTCTCTATGGCTACAGTAGGGTTTATGTCTTAGCAACAGCAGCCAATCCACGTCATGATGGGAGTCCATACCCATTCCCACTCTCCTCTGCCGCCATGTTCCTGCTTTTATTCCGAGAACCCTGGACCCTCAGGCGCTGACTAACAAAGACTGTTCAGTTTCAGGCATTGAATTTGGAAACCTCTGCTCTTAGATTAAAAATCATAAACTTAAAAAAAAACCTGTTTATCCAAAAAGATAGATAAATCATACTACTGAGCCTTCAATTTCTTCGATGTTTTGGTTCAGTAGTCTTGCATGAAACATAAAACTTAAACTAATATTACAGAGTTTACTGATGTATATCGAAAGCCAATAAGCCATTTTAATTAGTGACAAGTTAGCCCGGTGGTGGCACACGCCCCTTAACCCCAGCTCTTGGGAGGCAGAGGCAGGTGGATCTCTGTGAATTTGAGGTCAGCCTGATCTACAAGTTCCAGGACAGCCAAGATTGTTACAAAGAGAAACCCTGTCTCAGCCCTCCCCCAACCGTGGTTAATTAGTGACAGATATGTAGCATGTTCCTATTGCAAGTATAAGTCTTGGAAAGGTGTCCTTCGGAGTCCACGTGGGCCTCGATGAGTTGAAACAGGTAGCGGTGGTTGCTGAGGAAGGATCTGCCACCAGTGACCCTGTTTTTCATTAGGTTTTGAAACATAATTTTCTCAGAAAATACTGTCTTTAGATTAAAGGAAAATGCTCAGGCTGGCGTGGTAGTACATACCTATAGTCCCAGTGCCCAGAGGCCGAGGCAGGAGGATCACTAAGTCAAAGCCAGCCTGGGCTGCGTAGCCATACCCTATTTCAGAGAGAAAGAGAAAAATAGAAGAGACACTGTTATAACCAGCATCACCTCAAACAGGACCAACAGATGTGTCCAGTGTTCTTTTTTCTTTTCTTTCCCCCTTTTTTTTTGAGACAGGAGACAGGGTCTCTAACTTTGGCTATACTGGAATTCTCTGCAAGCCAAGCTGCCCTAGAACTCACAGATATCTGCCTGCCTCTGCTTCCCAAGTGCCATGATTAAAGGCTTGAGCCGCCATGTCTGATTCCAAGCACGTTTTATTGAAAAGAATGCCCATCATGAACGTGGTCGCATCGGCCACCTCCAAGACAGTAACGAGTCCAGATGGCAGTGCCTTCAGATGTCCCTTTAACTGGAAGGCTGCTGCTTCCCTGAATGCCCATCTAGAACTGTGCCCCGTGCCCTCGGAGACCTTCCCATGGCTGCTGTGGAGCCCTGCTGTAAGCAGCATAGGTCACCTGGCGAGCCTCAGGTTGGCACACCAGAGTCGTGCCGCACGTGTTATTTATTAGCCATCTGTCTTGACTCCCTCCGCCTCCTCTGACCTTCTCTCTGACCAGCCATCATGACATTTGCTATGAATTTACTTCCTCCCAAGAATTTGGACTGGCCGTCAGGTTGTTGCTGCATACAATTGCCTTTGTATCTCTGTATGAAATAAAAGGTCATTTGTCCCTGTTTGTGTTTATTTTTCTGTCATTGTTAGCAGTTCCTGTTAAACAGTGTTAGCTAAAGTAAGCTTAAATCACCACTCCCCTTTGTAGTCGCTTTTAAAAAGAACAAACCACGTCTGCCTTCGAGCCACAGATACCACTTTTAAATTATATTTATTTTGTGGGTATGGAGGTCAGAGCTCAACTTGGGAGTTGGTTCTCTCCTCCCACCACATGGGTCCCAGGGATCGAATTCAGGTTGTCCTGTTTGGTAGCAGGTGCCTTACCTGCTAAGCCATTTCACCAACTCTTTGATTATTGACTTTTTTAAAAAAAAGAGTTACACATAATTTGTGTGTGTGTGCACTCTTTCTGCTTGTACACCTGCACTCCAGAAGAGGGCATCAGATCCCATTATAGATGGTTGTGAGCCACCATGTGGTTGNCTCTGGAAGAGCAGCCAGTGCTCTTAACTGCTGAGCCATCTCTCCAGCCCCCAATTATGAACTATTTTAACAAGATGCTTAGCCTTTCAAAGTGTATTGTGCTTAAAGTAGCCTCAACATAAGAAATGTAGTGAGGGACAGACTCTTGCCACTGAACTGTGATGGGCTAAAGCCTGAAGGTTTTAAAATGCCTTTTTATTTTATGAACAGCACACCAGGAGCTGAGCACACATGGAGAGTATGTTCCCCTGGGGCCTCCTGTCATATGTAAGTCACCAGAAATGACTAGGGTGAGATGGGTATGGAAAAAGTAAATCAGCAATCAAATAAATAAATAAATGGGAACAGGGAATGATGCCAGAGACATGGCTCAGTGTGTAAGAAGCATTGTGGCACAAGTGTGAGGACCTGAGTTCAAATCCTCAGAAAAGTCACATCGGTACAGGTAGGCAAAGAACACATATCTGTAATTCAGTGTTCCTGCAGTGAGATGGGAAGTGGGGACAGGAGAATCTCCAAAAGCTGGAGGGCTCATGAGATTGGCATATGAGGCAGTAAAACAAGAGAACCTGTCCCGAGGTGGAAGGCAAGGACCGACACCTAAGGCCCTCTGGCCTCCACATGAGTACCAGGCACGTGCACACCAATGCTCACACAACCTTACGTAAGAATGCATGTCTCTAGTATCTTAGTGTTTTAAGCTAGCCAGATGTGCAAAATCAGTGGCAATGTGATAGAAACAATAGTTTAAGCGACAAATTGGAATGGTTTGTGTGCTTGGCTGCAGTGACCCCCACAGGAAGAATGTCAGGGTCAGAACATGGCTTCCCTGACTGGGGACTTTATGGAAGGAACCAACACAGGACGAGACACAGATTTGTCGTTCTGAAACACGTGGTGCCATCGGGCAGGCTGGTTATTGGAACATGAGACCTGTTAACCTGTGTTCTACATTGTCCTGCAAAGAGGTCAGGGTGCTAAAAGGGGACCCCTTAAATACAGAGAATTAGGCAGCAATGTGTGCTTTTATTCCTTGCAGTGACCTGACTAAAAGCACCTTTATAGAGAAAGGGTTTATTTTGGCTCATAGTTCAGGGGAGTGCAGTGCACCATGGCAGAGAGAGCATAGCAGGTGCGAGTGGCATGGTTGGTGATGCCAACCAGGAAGGAGAGAAGGGAATGTCTGTTCAACTGGCTTTCTCCCTTCCCCCTTTTGATTCTGGCCAGGACCAGAGCCCATGAAAAGGTCTTGCCAGATCCCAGGGTGGGTCCTCTCAGTTAAATATCTCTGGAGACTTAGAGGGGTTGAAGAGATGGCTCAGCACCAAAGAGCACTTGCTGCTCTTGCAAAGGACCAGGGTTCAGTTTCCAGTACCCACAGGAAGGCTCACAACCAGCTGTAGCTCCAGTCCCAGAGGATCCAGCGCCTCTTCTGGCCCCATAGGCACCAGGCGCGCATGTGGTATACAGACACAGATGCAGGCAAAACACACACAGGAAACAAAGGAGAAAAGACACTCAGAGCTGTGTCTCCTGGGTGATTCCAAACCCAGTCAAATTGACAAGATTAACCACAGGCAAAATCCAATCAGTAAAGTTGCCATGGAACTGACTCAGGCAAAATGAAGATCATCCCTCAGCTTATGGCTGAGAAACGCTGGGGGTGCCCCCCCATTTAACCCTAAAAAGATTTTAGGAAACCTTATATCATCTTCCACACATTTGACTTCAAGTTTGACAAGTGGTTTGTTTTTGTCGGTTGGTTTGGGATGGTCTCAAGTAGGACATTAGCATCTGATTCATATTGCCAAGGACAGTTCTGACTTCAGATCATCTATCCTCACCTTCACAAAGCGATGGGATTACAGATGCGGGTCCCCATGCGAAGCTCATTTCCAAGTTTTTATATTTAAATTGCAAAGTGTGGGGGCTGGAGTGTATGTAGCTCTGTGATGGAGATTTGCCAGCACCTGCTTCCAAGCCTACTGACCCGAGTTTGAGCCTCAGGACCTCATGGTCGAGGTAGAAAACCGACTTCCAAAAGCTGGCCTCTCCCCTTCATGTGTGCCATGCATTACACACAAGTGAATAAATTAATGGGTTTTTAAAATTAGAGTTTTGTGTGTGTGGCCATAAAGTTATTAAATCAGCCAGATCATTGCATGTTACCTTTATTATTAGTGTGTGTTTGATCATAGCAACATAACATTTTGAAAGGCTCTACATAGTTATGGTTGAACCAACCATAACTATGATGCAAATAAACAAATCAGAGTTGGGCAGTGGTGGCTCAACCCACCTTGAATCCCATCACTCTGGAGGCAGAGGCAGACGGATCTCTGGGAGTTCAAAGCCAGCCCAGTCTACAGAGTAAGTTCCAGGACAGCCAGGACTGTTACGTAAAGAAACCCCGTCTCGTAAAACAAAAAACAAACAAAAAAGCAAATCAGAATTGCAGTTAAATGTGTGAATCTTCAGCTTCAGAAACTTTCAGCCCCTTGAGGTAGGGTTGATCACAGCCGGTGACTGAGCACAATAGCTGAGCAGAGTGTGGGTCCTTGGGGACCTGGCCGGGCTCCCCTCCAGTCTCTTCTTAGAATTGTATCTGACTTTGTTGCCAGTTTTCATCCAAACCCACTGGGAAGTGGCACAAGTTTGCTTTTGTTTCTTGAATATTCTGAAAGGCTTGGGAGATGAGGCAAAACATGTTAACCACACATGGCAGAGAAGAATCAAATCAAAGGGGATTGTTTTAATAATTCTGAAAGCTGTTTGGAACTCACTTCTTGAGATCAGTGAAGGTTCTCTAAGAATCCTTAGTTCTAGCCGGGCAGTGGTGGCTCATGTCTTTAATCCCAGCACTTGGGAAGCAGAGGCAGGCAGATCTCTGTGACTTTAAGGCCAGCCTGGTCTACAAGAGCTAGTACCAGGGCAGCTAAGGCAAATACCTGTGGAGGCCAGAAGATGGCATGACATCCCCTGAAGCTGGAGGTAACTGCCTGATGTGGGTGTTGGCACCCAAACTTGGGTCTTCTGCAAGGGTAGTGCTTTTAGCTAAATCATCTCTCCAGGCCCCTAGGCTCCATAGTTCCATTGGGAGTTCTGTATGGTTTCAACTAAAGGCTGATTTCTTAACATACTCATGGCTCAGCTGGTAAGGTGCTTGCTAAGCAAACCTGAGAACCAGAGTTCAGATCACTGGAACCAGGTGTCGTAGAATGTGCCTGTAACCCCAGCCAATTTAGCTGAATCAATGAACTTACAGTCTGGTGACAGACCTTGTCTCCAAAAATAAAAGGTGGACAGCAAGCAAGGAAAGACACCTTCCGTTGACTCCCAGTCTCCATGAGCACGTGCGCACATGCACACACACACATATGCATACACATGACCAAACATGCAATCTGTGTTTAAATTTCCCCACTGTTATTCATCTTATAACATCCGAACAGTTTATATGTTTGCCAAACAAGGTCACACCTTACATCTAATTTGACCTGTTTCTGATATTCCCCTCTCTAGAAATTCTCTGGTTAGGTCATTTCTTCGCAGGGATCTGGTGACAGACCTTTAGGTAGAGTCCCATCCTGGATTTCTTATCACATCTTTGTGTGTCACTCAGTTTCGACCTGGCAGAATATTTCAGAATTTCCCCTGGCACATCTGAGGCTTATCTTTGGGTGACGGAAACACTGAGCGTTGGATTCGGTGTTGCCAGCTTGACTCATGCGTTACAAAGTTTCCCAGCAGAGTTGACACTGCCTCGCTTCAGTGGAAGAACAACTCTTCAGACCGTGTAAGGCCCTGGGAAGGATCCACAGCACACTGCCCCCCCCCCAAAAAAAGAAAACCAAAAACAGCTTCGTGTCTGTTCCTCACCCTGCTTCAGGTGGACTGGGCAGTCACTGACAAGGGGTGACTCCATTTTGTTACATCCCCTTAGCCAAAAGGCCAAGAAGTGATTGACTGCATAGATTTCTGTTTGCTTTGGTTTTGTTTTGTTTGTTTGGTTTTTCAGGACAGGGTTTCTTTGTGTAGCTTTGGAGCCTGTTCCAGAACTCGCTCTGTAAGCCAGGCTGGCCTCGAACTCACAGAGATCTGCCTGCCTCTGCCTCCCAAGTGCTGGGATTAAAGGTGTGCACCACCACCGCCGGCATTTTTGTTTTGTTTTAAAACAGGATCTCACTATGTAGCCCTGGCTGCTCTGAAACTTGCTTTTGAGACCAGTTGGCTTTGATCTCACAGAGATCTGCCTGCCTCTGTCTCCAAAATGCTGAGATTGAAGGTGTGCACACAACACCGGCTGGCTAGATTTCTTATTAGGAGTTAACAACATCAGAATTCCTATTTTATTTTATTTTATGTTTTTTTTGACAATCTTGCTGTGTTAACCTGGTTGGCTGACCTTGAACTCATAGAGATACACCTGCCTCTGCCACCTTGACCATCCTGGCTTTTTATTTTTATATATGTGTATGTGTGTCTGTATTCATGTATGCACACATGTGCAGGCACACATACTGGAAGATGCCTGGGGAGGCCAGAAGAGGATGTTAGATCCCCTGGAGCAGGAGTTACAGGTGGATGTGAGTCACCGATATGGATGCTGGGAACCAAACTCGGATCCTCTGGAAGAGCAGCGAAGTCTCTTAACCACTGAGCCATCTCTCCAGTCCCTTCCCCATTACCATATTTTAAAAGTGACAAATGAGGAGACTTGATGCCCTCTCTACCCTCCTCAGGTCCCCCCAGGCTTGTGCACACACATATTCATATACTCACACACAACGCTGAAAATAAATAAATAAATAAATAAATGGCTAATGAGCATTGTGTAAAATGAAATCATTCTGAATGGGGCTGGGGTGCGGTTCATTTGGAGCAGGCCTGCCCAGCATGCATATAGCCCTTGGAACTGCATAAGCCAGACACCACGCACACATTTGTAATCACAGCATTGGGGAGGTGGAGGCAGGAAAGCTGGAAAAGTAACAGGAAAAGTAAGAGCTTGTGAGATGGCTCCT
The DNA here is from genome assembly GCA_001685095.1 of Ellobius talpinus. NCBI lineage: Eukaryota > Metazoa > Chordata > Mammalia > Rodentia > Cricetidae > Ellobius > Ellobius talpinus. Next base: position 24,750 of record LOJH01009730.1, read on the forward strand.
GGGTGAAGGTGCCTGCTGCCACCCTGACAGTGAGTTTGCTATGCGGGACCCACATGGTAGAAAGAGGACTAACTCCTGCCAGTTGTCCTCTGACCGCCACGCATGTGCTGTGACACTCACATGCCCCCTGACCCTTGTGTATATGCACGTTTGGAAAAATGAATATTTGAGGGCTAGGGTACATGAGGCCCTGTCTCAAAAGCAAACAAACAACAAAACCCAGCAACAACATATCGCAATGAGCACATCTGAATATAGCAGCTCACTGACACAGGATGCTGTGTTCTCTGTCCTAGGAGGCTGAAGCAGGAGGATCACACACAAGACCCTGTCTAAAAAACATAAAGTATCGTTATAAACTCCTGGCCTTTAGACAGATAGATGATAGATAGATAGATAGATAGATAGATAGATAGATAGATAGAGATATTTGGGGGTGGTGAGATGGTCTCCTGTAGCCTAGGTTAGCCTGGAACTCATTATGTATTAGAGGATGACCCTGAACTTCCAATCTCCCTCAGGCTCCAAGTGGTAGGATTACAGGCATGAGCTACCATTAGAAAAAATACTTAAGGAGAAAAACACTTTGTGAGTTCATAACAAACAAACAAAACCAATTTTTATATAGATATAGCTTATGAAAGAAGAAATAAAGCTCGACCAGGCATTTGCAGGTTTGATCTGGGATACAGTTCTGAGAAGTCAAGATCCTGCTGAACTTCGTGCCACCTAGCTTTTCCAAGTATCTCTGCCTCCACAGTTCCATCTTGCTGACTCTTCTTCTGCAATTGGTGTGAACCTTCCCTGCGGCTCATTCCCCTGAGCTTCTGGCCTTATCCACCAGTCAGGGAAAGCCCAGTTGGGAAGAAGTGTGGACAATCTCTCCTGAGCTTGTGCTGGACCACCGAGTCCCTTCTGAAGGCAGTGGGGAGCAAGAATGGCTCAAAGAGTTATCTCAGAAATTTGAAGGGTGTGCAGATTTGGAGGCGGGACTCCAGACAGGTTGTTCCTGGTGTCTATAGCCCTCAGGAGTCAGTTGCCACCCTCACAGGTTGCACGTGAACACCCATCTCTTGCCCCTGCAGTCTCTGGCAGGGCTTGGCTGATGGGAAGCATCACTAGGAAACTGGAGAGCACAGGGTTTGTTCTGCCAACTCCCTCTTTCTACCCAGGATCCCTATCAGGCAGCTTTTCCAAACACTCACTTCTCCCCAGGGCAGTAAACAATCTCACCTCAAGACCCTTGGGGCCTCAAGCTAACGATTCCTGCTATAACTAGCCCCCAGAGGAACTGCGGTATCCCTAAGCTCTACCTTGCTTCTTAATTAACTTCCCTTCAAATTACTGCATTTGAGTATGCCACCTGTTTCCTGCTGGGATCCGGACTGGTGCACCAGTGGACCAATTAAGGTCTCAATTAGGGAGAGGGTTGGTGGCATGCATCGGGTGTTAGGATGGAAAGAGGTGGGGGCAGTTCTGGACATATTTGGAATTAGAATGATTCGCTGGCAGTTGTAGGAAGAACAATGGGCCCTGGATTCCTGGGCCAACAAGCATTTCTCTCTTCTATTACAAAAGAGGGGACGGAGCACAATGTCCCACCACCCTACACAGAAGATAAATACATAAGAGGCTCTGATTTGTTGTTGTTGTTGTTGTTGCTGAGGCAGGGTTTCTCTGTAGCTTTGGAGCCTGTCCTGGAACTAGCTCTTGTAGATCAGGCTGGCCTCGAACTCACAGAGATTCACCTGCCTCTGTCTCCCGAGTGCTGAGACTAAAGGCCTGGCCACCACTGTCCGGCTCTGATTTTTTTTTTAAGAAAGCCTTTTTTATTTGTAATTATGGGTATGCAGGTGCATCTGTGGGCAGGGGGCAGGCAGGAACTATGTGCATACGAGTACGGTTGCCCAGGGAGGTCAGAAGAGAGCATGGGGTCCCCTGGGCCAGGAGTTACAGGTAGTTGTGAGGCACCTGACCTAGGTGCTGGGAGCTGAACTACCATCCTCAGCAAGAGTAGGATGTGCTCTCAACCACTGGGTCATCCCTCTAGCCCCCAAACTTTGATTTTTTCTCTTTTTTCTGTCTTTTTCTTCTTTGAATACCATCCCAAACCCTAAGCATACTTGTCCTGTACTCTGGTCTCCCCCCCTTTCTCTGAAGACTGTGCTATTGCCCCCTGGCAGTTGCTCACCATCCTCCACCGCTAACCTGCCTGCTTTCATGGTCCCTAACTCCAAGGCAAGACTTCTCCCTCCCCTTCTCCATCCCTCTCTCCAACAGCTGCCAGGATTTACAGCCTAGCTGGCCCCACTGTTTCTCTCTCTAATGAAATTGTTCTCTAGCTAAAATAAATAAATACAAAAGGAACAAAAGCAGCAATAAAATTATGAGGAAAGCCAGGCAGTGGTGGTGCACACCTTTAGTCCCAGCACTTGGGAGACAGAGGCAGGCAGATCTCTGTGAGTTCGAGGCCAGCCTGGTCTACAGACCTAGTTCCAGGACAGGCTTCAAAGCCACAGAGAAACCCTATCTTGCAGGGGGGAGTACGAGGAAAACTGAAACCAAACCATCATGAAGCTCACTAAACTCCATGGAGCACAGCTTTCTGTAGATGGAAGTTTTTGTCCCGCCATCCCCAACCATGCAGTCCCAAAGAAACACACAGAGGTGCCATTTGTAAACAGAGACTGCACTTTCCTTTCCCAGACACCCAGACCCAAATAATCAAACAGAAACTATATTAACTGCAATACTATTTGGCCGATGGCTCAGGCATATTTCTAGCTAGCTCTTACATATTAAATTAACCCATTTCTATTAGTCTCTGTATTGCCATGTGGCTGTGGCGTTACCTCATTTTCTTTTTTATTTATTTATTTTTGTTACCTCATTTTCTACATGTCTTGTTTCCTTAGTAACTGACTGGTGTCTGGCCTGACTACACCTTCTTTTTCTCTGTATCTCTGCTCAGATTTCTCACCTGGTTTTACTCTGTTAAGCCACTGGCTGAAACAGCTTTATTCATTAACTAATAAAAGCAACACATACAGAATGACATCCCACATCATCTCCCCTTTTCTGTCTAAACAAAAAGGAAGGTTTTAACTTTAACACAGTAAAATTACATATAACAAAACAGTTA
>LOJH01009731.1:0-28132 GCA_001685095.1 Ellobius talpinus
TTTATTAACCAATGAAAGTAACACATAAGACAGATGACCCTCCTCCATCAAATAAGTGTTTTTCCTGCATGTATGTCTGTGTGCCACACCACATGCCCGGCTGGTGCTCGTGGTGGTCAGAAGAGATCATCAGACCTCCCGGAACTGGAGCTTCAGAAGGTTATGAGCCTCCATGTGGGTGCTGGGGACTGAGTCTGGGCCTCTGGTGGAGCAGCATATGGTCATAACTGCTGAACCATTTCTCTGGCCCCAGAATATAGGTATTTCTAAAATCAGGAAGAGTTTATTTATAATACCCTATTAAAAATGTATGAAACATGTATACAAGAGAAACAGACTGCAAAACAGAAATACTTTTTTAAATAAATACTACCCAGGCATGGTGGTACACACCTTTAATTCCAGCAGTTGGGAGGCAGAGCCAGGTGGAGCAATGAGTTTGAGGTCAGCATCATCTACAGAGTGAGTTCCAGGACAGCCAGGACTATTACACAGAGAAACCTTATCTCAAAAAACTAACCCCCCCCAAAAAGAAAGAAATACAAAGTCACAACAGATTTCACTATGACTGTATTACATTTGCTTTAATTTTGTTTCAATTTGATCATTTTCATAATGGAAAATGAGGTTTTTTTTTAAAGGGTGGATATAAGAACACCATCTTCTCCAGGAAGCTTAGAAAGAGCCCTGAGTGCAGCGTAGACCATGGTGATAGGAGTCAAGGCTGGGCAAGACTTTATTGCAGGTAGAAGAATGTTGGAAAAACCAACTTTCCATTTTTAAAGAATTATATTGAATATGTTGCCACTTGTTCCCACAGATAATTATAGAATGGAAAATACTCTGGAGCCAGGAAGTCACATACTGCAGCACATAAAATGTGTGACTTCTTTTCCACTCCATATAGTCTAATGTCACACTCACACACACACACACACACACACACCTTACAGAACTGAATGATGAAATACAGTTATGGAAAGATTACTTGGATTAGAAAAGTAAATTAGTCATTATACTTTAAAATGCACAAGTACCATGACATTTCTTTGAGAATTTCTACAAAGTAGATACTTGAAAATGCCTGAAAGTTATAAATCATTTCCCCAGAGTTTTTAAATTGAAAATTTTGTTATCTCTCTCTGTCTCTCTCTGTCTCTCTCTCTTTCTCTCTTTCTCTCTGTGTATATATACATAGATTAGAGGACAATGTTGTGTATCTAGTTCTCTCTTTCCATCTTTATGTGGATTCTGGGGATCAAATTGACCTTTGCACTCTGGACCATCTCACTGTTTCCATTACTATAATCTTTGTATCATAGTATGATATTGTTCCACATGTCAGATAATGGCCAAGTTATTAATGACTATATAAACATTTGCCTCCTTTCCCCATGACCATGTGATCCCTATCTTGAGGCCTGGGCTGTCTAATAACCCATCTCATCAAGGAAATAACTTCTTTCACTTGGCACCTTATTCCCTCTAGCATCCACTAGCATCTTTGAACTCATTTGGAAATTCATTGTTTCTTTTCCTAACCACTGAAACAGTCACACACATTACTCTAGGAGACCCTAGTCCTCTTGTGAGAGGACTCTAGTTTTGTGTGACAGTCTCTCTTTGTCCTTAAGTCTCTCGTTGTTTTCCTTCTCAAATATTCACGTCGCTGGTCGACTTCTCCATTTCTTTCATCTTTTCTATATCTATAGCTCAGACCATTTTCCTGGCCACTACTGTGGGTTTTTTTTCTCCAAAACAGGGCTGGCTGCTTTTACTGGTTACTCTGCCAAGTATCCTTGGACTCATGACCCCTGCTAGCACCAGCCATCCAAGTCCTCCTGCATGCTTGGGTGGAGCTGAAGCAACGGGTTTTGGTTCAGCAAGGACACTGCAATCCCTAGGGAAGAAAAGCTTTTTGTGTGTTTTTAGAATTCCTTTTTTCTGTCCCAGTTTTCCTATCTATGTATGAAGAGAAGACCCTCCAAATTGGGTTGTCATAAAGACTAAATGAAGTTATATGTGTTGACATCCACCCCCACCTCACCCCTACTGTCTAGCGGAGCCTGCCTGGTGCCACCTGTCCTCCTTGCCCTCAGGACCAGCAGTTTGTTTGTTTGGTTTTGGTTTGCTCAAACTTGGAATACTGATTCTATAAACTGTTTAATATTTTGCTTTTTAAAAACCTTATTTTATTTTATGTGCAACAATACAATTTACATATTAGACACCACAATGGCATAGTTTTAAGCGCACCTGAAAAGCACTATTTCTAAGTGAATTAATGGGACAAGTGTAGTCGGTGGCTCATCATGTCCAATTCCTACTGCACTGACAGTTGATGGAATCCAAATGTGAGCCCAGCTATTGAAATTACTTCCTCAAAGGAAGAACACGTGGTGGATCCTTTTGCAATGTAAAAACTGGTTCTTTCTACTTCGATACGTATCTACCATTTGTGGGAAGGGAATAACAGTGATGAAACCAGGAAACAGAATTCTGTCCTGTCTCATGACTTGTGGGTTCTTTTCCTACACTCTATCTTTCTTGTCATTCTATGTCACACTCTCCTCATCTCCTTTTCTTTTAGACTTTTCCCACATTTACCCATCTACATCTATACCTATATCTATATCTATGAAATTTATGCCCTGGCAATGCTGAAGCACCGTCTATGGTGGTTCTGTTGAACTTGTCCATGTTAGTATTGGGTTTCATTGTCTAACTTGATGATGACAACTGACCAGGTCTCTTCCTCCAGAGGGCACCAGACCCCATTACAGATGGCTGTGAGCCACCACGTGGTTGCTGGTGAATTGAACTCAGGACCTTTGGAAGAGCAGTCAGTTCTCTTAACCGCTGAGCCATCTGTATATACACATGAATATATCAGCCTGGGATACATATGAAGGAGAACAAGTGAGATTTTAATATCATATTTCCAGGCTCATCCATCTTCTCACAAATTTCACAATTTCATTTTTCTGAATAATATTCCATTGTGCATATATACCACAATTTCATTATCCATTATATCACCTATAGGCATACACATATCTGACAACAGAGGCATTTGCACATCTCCATTTATTGATGCTCTGTTCATGAGAGCTAAGAATTGGAACCAGCATAGATAGTCAACAATAGATGGCCAACTCTGTAAATTGCTACTGAATAAATAGTGCTTGAAATAAAGATTGTGTAGCAAATAGTGTTGGGAGACACTGGGGTTAAATTACATTCGAAAGACAACTTGGAGCCCAGAATATGCCGTGGATTCTCTAGTGGAATGAACCAGGCAAACTTTGACAACAGATGTCAATTCCTCATGGAATGTCTCTAAGATACTTAGATTGGGGACCATGTTGCCAATTTTTGTCTTCTTTATATACCTCCTCTTTAAAATCCTCCAAATGAAGCTCCTATTTATTGACTGCTATCCCAAGATAAACTGTAGTCATAAAAATCTCTTGCAACTCTATCCTCATATAAACCATGATCTCGCAATACTGTGCAGGCGAAACAGAATAGGATAGGGAACTGGATGCTGGCAGTGAAATAAGACAGCCACTGGGGAATCATAACTTTAATTTCAGACATCAGATGTTTTGCAAAACAGTTTTATTTATCTCAGTTGATATCTTTTTGGAACGTTAAACTTGACCATATACTATGCAAAAAATGGAGTTGATACGTTATCTGCTGTGTGCAGCAGAGGATTACTTTAGCAAGGAACAGAACTCCAAAGAAAACACAAAAGATGAACTACGCATAAGGGTTCTGGAAACCAAGCAGAAAGCAGTAGATACTGGGGATGAGGGAACCACATGGAGGGAGTTCCCTGGCTTCTGGAGCCGAGCCTCACTCTGAGGGCACCACAGGCATCTCCTGGTACCCTGTGACCAGAACCTTAGGGAATTTTTTTTCTTCCCTATAATAGTTTACTTGTTGCTCTGATAAACACCATGACCAAAAGCATTAGGGCAGGAAAAGGTTTATTTGGTTTATAGTTACAGTCCGTCATGGAGGGAAGCCAGGGCACCAACTAAAGGTAGGAGCCTGAGGGCAGGAATTGAAGCCGAGCCCATGCGGGAAGGGTGCTTTCTGACTTGCTTTCCCCCTGGCTCTCTAAGCCTGTGTTCTTTGACATCTCAAGATCACATGCCCTGCCTAATGGCAACTCCCACAGCAGTCTGGGCCCTCCCACATCAATCAGCAATCAACAAAATGCCCCACATACATGCCCACAGGCTAATCTGATGGCGGCATTTTCTTATATGAGGGTCTGTTTTCCCAGGTATGTCTAGGTTTCTGTAAAGCTGACATAAAATAGCTATGGCACTCCCGTAAATGAACCAAGTGAGGAGCCTTGGGGCAACAAAAACTACTAGAGAATTGGGGCGGCGCGGGGGGGGGAATCCTAGAAAGGAGAGAGTCATAATAAGAACCCTTTAATTTAGTGTTTGAACTCAGCTCAAATCTCTGGTAGACTTCTAAATGATTCATTGGGAAGCAACTAAAAACCAGCTTGAAGAAGCAGGAAAGCCTGACCTGGGTAAACTTTCCATCCCTTACAGGCACCACAGCCTGTGATTTCCATCTTCTCAAGTTCAAGTTCCTGCTAAGAACCCCAGCAGCCGGGAAAACACAAACATAAACACCAAATAGCAATAACAAAAGCACACAAATATTCCTTGGAGTCATACGACAGAATAGGGACTCTCTGAAATAGCACATAAAAAAAGACACAGAATACAGCCCAGAATTACTCAAAACACTAAACCTTAGGAAAATGTGGACCTGTCTTCAAAGGTGTCCGACTGCAAGATGACTCAGGTGCCCAGTTCACAAGATAAGTACCTTAAAGAAGACAGGATTGTGACCCGAGAGAAAAATTAACTATGCCTGTGATGAAGTGCGAGGAGTTCTCAGAAAAAAAATCAAATCTAGATGGGAATTTCAGAAATTAAAAGTTTAACATCTGACATTTAAAAACCATCCGGTAAACAGCAGCAGCATGGATGTGGAGAGGAAATCATGGAGAACTCTGCAGGCAGAGTGTTAGAAGCGATCCAATCTGAAGAAGAGAAATGCATACAGACCCATGAAATTGAGAGAACATTAAAGTTGTGTGGAAATTTTCAGTAGTTCGAACACAGAGGTCGTGACAGTCCTGGAAGGGAAGAAGTAAGGGAAAGAAGCAATCATATAACAGAAATGTTATCTACATGATGTTACATTGAAAAACTCAACATTCTTATATTGTAATCACTTCCCAAGCTTATTACAGGCAAAAGAGGTCTCTCAAAGTTCCAGCAGGACTTTTAACATTATAGTGAAATGAATACAGTTACATATTAAGACGATTAAGCACCAGTACCACATGTGAAGTTGTTAAGTGTCCTAGGAACAATTTTGCTTTAGAGCACAAGGCAGTGAGATCCATTTTTTTGTTACTTCTGTTCATGATTGTATTAGAGGCTCCAACCAAGACAATTACGCAAGAAAATCAAATGTGGTTCTAGCTTAAGGTTGGAGCCATCAGGTCAACAGAATAGAACTGAGGGTGCATGCATGAATTTCTGAGTTTATTTAAATTGATATTTAATGAGTTCCCAGATTATTCACAGGGAAGAGGGGAATCTTTTCAACAAATACTGCCTAGACAACTAGGTAGCCTAAAGCAAAAGGATGAAATTGAACATGTACTGCACAATTTATAAAAATTATCTTATAAGGTTCTATGCCTAAGTATAAGAACTAACATTAGATGATTAAAGAAATATAGGACTAGACATTCATGACTTTGCGTTAGGCAAATACTTCTTAAACCTAACACAAAATACCAATTTCCAACAACAACCACAGAAACAGAGAAAGCAGATAAACAGTAAAAACATCTGTGTTTTGAAAGAGAGGGTGAGGAGAATAAATCAGACATCTGCAGAATGGGCTTGCAAGCCCTGCTACAGGGCTCATTTCGTAATTTCCTCAGAGCTCTGCCAGCTCAGTAACAGAAGGGTAAATATCCAATTAACACACTAAGGATTCGAATAAACCTCTCTCCAAAGAAAGCGTGCTTATGATCAATAGCCACGGGAAATTATGGCTAATACTACTGGTCCTCCAGAAAAGTCAAACACAATGAGTTTCCACTGCACAGGCAGACGAAACTAGAAGACTGTGTTACTGGCTAGCTATAACAAGAATGACTGATGATATAAAAATGTGTACTGCAAAAAGATGGACAAAATGGGACACAGTTGATGCGATGGCAAAACAGTGCAGTTCTCTTAAAGAAAAATTTGATAGCTCCGTCAAGGTTAAACCATGAAGGTGCCACGTGGCTTGGCAATTGCATTATGTAGAAAACTACAGGAAAATCCATACTATGTACGTAAATGTTCCTAGCAACACCCCCCCCATAATAACCAAAATGGGGAAAATATTCTATGAATCCACCAGTAAATAGAATAAATGGACAACTAAGGACAATGTGATATATCCAGACAACGGGACATTATTCAGTAGCAGAAGTGGGTGGGGCATGATGTACACGGCTGCATGGGCACAACCGAGAGCACTCGTCCTGGGATTCTCCTTTTGTTAAGTCCAGCACATCTATACAGATGAAGCAGATTAACGGCTGCTATGAGCTCAGGAGAAATGAGAAATGACTAGCAATATATACAAAGCTTTTTTTAAGGTGATGAGAATGTTATAGGAATGGTTTGCATAGGAGTGAGCACACCGGACCAAAGATGGCTGCATCTTACACTTCAAATGGGGGATTTTGCTGTGCACAAACTTTCCCAACACCATTTCCAATGAACTCTTAAAAAAAACAGGAATATACAGGCTGATTCTAAAGTTTATAGTAAGTTCAGAGGACCAAAAATAGTCAAACTGAGTTTTCAAATGGAAAGAACCATGTTAGAGGTGTTATGCTACCTGCTTTTCAATAGTCCAATTAGATTCCATTGTGACAGCTGAAATGGGCATTAGTTCCACTGGATTGAGTAATACCAAGATGGGTGGTAAATCATTATCTCTCAATGCTGAGTGAGGCCTTGGGGTTGCCTGTCTCTCCTCTGTTTTAAAGAAAACTCAAGGGGCTTTACTAGTCTCACTACATAGCCCTGATTGGCCTGGAACTTTATGTAAACCTCACTGATCTCAAACTCACAGACATCTACCTGCCTCTGCCCCCTGAGTGCCAGGATAAAAGACTTGTGCCACCATGTCTGGTTGGTTCTGGTTTAATTAGAGTGGTTGAGCTGGCCCAGCATATCTGGAATGTGTGTTTGCATAAGAATTTGGGATGAGTCAGAAGTGAGAGCAGATCTTGTCCTGAACTGGGGGGAGGAATACTATATTATCATTTGTGGGCCCTTCATGGAAGAAAATTGGCACAAGGGTAAATTCTTGCTCTCTCTTCTGAAGAGTGCAGGCCCTCAGATTTCAGAATTTCTAGTATGACTTTTGGGCTTGAAGGGTAGCCCCGGGTTCTCAGTCTGAAAGGGTCTTTCTATGTCCTGAAGCCTTGAACATGGCCTGAGACACACTGTAGCTTCCTGGATCTCACATGGATTATCCCACCCTCCTGGGACTTCTCAGCTGTCAAAACCAAGTGACTGAGCACCCTTAATAAAAACCCTTTTTCCATTCTCTATGTATATCTCGTTAATTTTATTTTTTAGATAGCACCACCTAGAACAAAATTATCAAGAGAGTGTGGTGTTAGTGAAAGAATCATCAAATCAAGAAATACAAACAAGTCTTAGAAACTTCTTCAAAGCTAGTTTTCCAGACACAAGGTGCAACAATAAGTCAACAAAGATGGCAGAGTCTTAAAAATACTGCCAGAGTGGTGGTGGCTCATGCCTTTAATCCCAGCACTCAGGAGGCAGAGGCAGGTGGATCTCTGTGAGTTCAAGGCCAGCCTGGCCTACAGAGCACGTTCCAGGACAGGCACCAAAGCTACACAGAGAAACCCTGTCTTGAAAAAAAAAAATAGTTCCAGAGAAACTGAGCACCCAAGAGGGAGAGGAGCGAATGTTGATTCTCATCTCACAGGCAGACAAAAGCAACTTGTATGGCTCACAGATCTGATTTTAAAATAAGACTACAAAACTTCTAGAAGAAAAGCTCACAAGCTTCAATAGACGATTTTATGTAGGATACAAAATATAAACCACAGAAGAAAAAGGTAACAAAAGTCATGCCAAATTTATTTATTTGTTTGTTTATTTACTCACTTACTTTTGTTTGTTTGTTTTGTTTTTGAGACAGGGTTTCTCTGTAGTTTGGGGCCTGTCCTGGAACTAGCTCTTGTAGACCAGGCTGGCCTTGAACTCACAGAGATCGGCTGCTGAGATTAAAAGTATGTGCCACCATCTCCTGGCTGCTTTATTTATTTTTTTAAAGGGCTGTTAGGAAATAAAACACAAATACAGAATGGGAGAATGAGTTCATAATACACATATTGATGTGTGGGGTCACATCCCAACAAACACATCTTAAACTAGAAATATCATGAGTCGAAACTGCATTTAATATAGCTAACACAGTGGGTAGCATGGCTTAGCCGAGACTATCTTAAATATACATGGAACTAACTAGTAGTATAGCCTACTGTTGGGTAAAACTATCTCTAGCCAGCACGAATGCTTCTCAGATTTACCAGGTAGTAGACTTCAGAGCACAAGCCAACCTACAGTTACAGAAGCCAAAAGTACGCACCCAGCGGGGTGGAAGAAGAAAACCAGAAATGATTTTGACCTTGGCTGCACTGAAAGTCAGCAAGGCGACCCAGCAAGTGGAGAGGGCGTCTGAAAACTGCACCATAGGTCAAATCCAGTCATTACTTAGATGAAGACCCAATATGGCCCCAGAAGCCATTCACACTGGGAATGTGACCTCCACTGTACTTCCGTAGGAGCATTGAGCAGTTGTTACAGAGACCTGAGACCCTGCAAAACCTAAAATATTTACTCTTTGACCCTTCTCAGAGACAGGTTGCTGATCCATGGTATACATTACCTCATCTTTTGAAACAGATAACTTTTTACAATTTCCATAAATATGCTAATAATCCTCTCATATGTATGAAGTGAACACATTATAATTGTATAATAAATTACATATATATAATATATATATATTATATATGTTTCTATGGTATAGTCATACAGAATACAGAATCAAGCAGGTTGTAGCGGGTGCTCTAGGCAATAGTGAACCCCTTTATGATATCAAAATAATATCATAAATGGAGTACCAGAATAAGTCTGGCACAAATGTGAATGTCTGTAAGGAGGGAGGAGAGAAAGTCAAAATTGGTGTAAGTCTTCTGTAAATTAGGCCAATAAGATAACTGGGCAAAGGAAGCAGTGGTTGGGTCTGAGTGGAGAGGTGGGGACTCAGACACGTGACTCCGATGTGTCCTTTCAGCAGCCATTTACCTCGGATGACAAACTCCAGGTTTGTGGCAATGGATTGCCTGGCTATGAGACACCATCAATAACTATTTCCGTGATCATCTCATCTTGGCCCAGACCCATTCCAACCAAGTTATTAGCACACACATTATTCTTCTTAAAGAAATAGAAAAATGCATTCCAGATTGCCAAAGAAAGGAATTCCCTATGATTTATACCAAAATGTTCCTAGAACATTTTCCCCCCATCATCCATCTTCAAGAAATACTAAAGACAAATATCTCATGAATCCATAGAGGTGCTTCTGGCCAGCATCTGGAGATGATCTTGAGAATAGAAATCTGTTGTCATTTTTCACCACAGGGCTCCACTGTCAGAATGTGTAATAAACACAACACGCCAGAGGGCTGGAGGGGGCAGGGAACATGCTAAGCACTGTGGCAGGAGGCAGCAGGAGGGGACATTTGCCCACACTTCTCCCATACTTATTTTTCATAACCCATCATGCCTCTCTTCCTAATAAATACTCGGATGCTGACTAAAGATGTTTCTATCACTCATGGTCCTAGGGTGCAGGACGCACTAAGCTCTCAGATGGAGAGGCTAATCAGCACAGTAGGTGGAGGGACACAGAGAACATGGGGTCATTCATGTGAATTTGAGTCTTCATTCTGCCAAGTAATGGCTATGTGTGCTGGTTAGTTTTTTGCCTAGTTGATTGAAGCTATGGTCACTTGAGAGGAAGGAACCTCTTCTGAGAAAATGCCTCCATGAGATCAGGCTATAACTATACAAATCTGTAGGGTGTTTTCTTCATTAGTGATGATTAGTGAGGTCCTAGCCTATTGTGGGTGGGGACACCCCTGGGCTGGTGCTCCTGGGTGCTATAAGAATGCAGGATGAGCAAGCTATAAAGGGCAAGTTGGTAAGTCGTGCTTCTCCATGGCCTCTGCTTCAGGCCCTGTCTCTGGGCTCCTATCCTGCTTGACTTCCTGTCCTGACTTTCTTTGATAAACAGTGATGTGGAAGACTAAACCAAATAAATCCTTTCCTCCCCAAAGTTGCTTTTGGTCATGGTGCTTCATCATAGCAATAGTAACCCAAACAAGACATCTAACCAAGCTCAACATTCCTTAATCTCAACGAACACTACTTCTACACCTGAGAAATGGGCTTGTCTATAAATGCTAGTGTTGGCGCCCTGATTAGAATAGCCTGATTCACTTATCAGCACAAAGCCGTTTTTACATTACCACCACCCATTCTGCAAGACAGGTAGATGAAACAGGTAGACAAAGAGACAGAAGCCTCTTGTCAGTAAGGCTGTGGAGCAACTAGACTTGCTGTGCACTGCAGGCCAGAGCAACAAGTGTGTGCAGCCTGGCTCGCCAGGACCTACTGCAGTGGACACACCTTCCTATTTAGCAACCCCACTCCTAAATCTGCACCCAGAGTAACTGCTTACATATGTTTACAAAAAACACGAACTAGACTTTCAAAGTTGCACTCTTCATAATAGCATAGCATGCAACTGGACGCCTCCCAAATGTGCACCCATAGCATAGCGCAGGGGCCAGCCAGCATTTTCTGTAAAACACCAGGTACTACATAGACTGCGCAGGCCCAAAGGCAAAACCATGTCCCGGGAGTGCAGCCTGCTCTTTTGACCCTGCCCTGCAGCGCAGAGCAACAAACTGGTGCGTACAGTCTCTGCCGAAACTGCTTCTCTCTGGCACTGTAATGTGACAGTCACCACACATAACGCAACACTGAACGTGTGCTGAGTCCCCATTAAATGTTATTTATGGACACTGACATTTAAATTTTATATCATTTTCATATGCTGTGAAATATTCTTTTGATTTAAAAAGTACTTCATGCGCAAAACATTCTTAATGTGCAAAAATAGGAGCAGTGAAATTTGAGCCAACAGCTGTTGTCTGCCAAGTCTAAGGGCAATGGATAGACTAAGTACTCATCCACACAGTGGGACAGTATACAGCCGTGAGTATCCATGCATATACAACCATGCGGGGAGTCTCACAATAACATCAAGAGAAAGAAGCCAGGTACAGAAAGTGTCAGATTCCATTTATATAGCACTCGAAGCCAGCAGAATGAATGGATGCTTCTTCTAGAATTAATTGTAAGTGTTCCTGTGGGGGGGGCAATGACAGAAAGGGGAAGCAAAGTGAACTCTGGGGTGAAGGGAATGCTTGATGCAATTGTCCAGATAAATATGAAAGTTTAGCAGGATGGTAGCGCTGCTGTGCACTTTTCTCCGTGTGTATCCCAAGAAACACTGGGGAAAGCCCAACTCTTTCTCTCCCTATAGTTTAGGCCTCCTCCATCTCGTGCCTAAGGAGCAGGCTTCTAGGCACACGGCCTGATTTCAGTCACCTTACCCAGTAGCCAGCTACTCTGAAGCAGCCATCAGTCCTCTGGGACTAATGTGTATGGCTGTGCAGCTATGGGAAGGCAGTCGTCTCTCTGGATTTTCTTCCAGAGACTAAAATGGAGAAATGGTCTCTACAGGTTTGGTATAAAGAACAACCTTGGATAGAGATCCTCCCACTGCATGCGTACTCCAAATGGTTAGCTGTAGACCGTTGTCTCCAAGCCAATGAAGATGCTGACCGGCAGGCACTCTCAGAATTGTGACCCTCAGTGGCTGCTTAGTAAGTGGCCTCATAATAGTGAGTAATGCAGGCAATAAAATAATGAAATGTTAGGTACCGTTATCATTTATTCCCCTAAACGCTGGCACTCCCACATCCATAAAGCTCATTGCTGGTGTTCCTGTACTGCACGGTGGAATGCCAAAGGGCGAATACATGGGACACAGGCAGTTCATCTCCCTCTCCCTGGTCCTTGTCAAGATGCAGAACTAGTGGACTTCTTCCTCAGAACACTAACCTGAGTGTGCAGTTGTAAGTCCTTAGGGACAGACACATTCCTTCCCTCCAGGACATCTTCCTCAGGGCTTCTCTCCAGGTTCTGTCCCCCAAGCCCACAGTTATTTCTTTTCTGTGCATCCTGTCCTCCTACTTTCCCAGTATCTTTGGATATGTAGATGATTCAATTTCTCCGTTTGTGGTCAGACTTTGGTTTTCTTATATCATGGGCTCGGGAGGTGCATGGTCGTCCATCGAACCAACTGGTCCTTCTAGCAACACGAGTTGAGACGGAGTTAGCAGTATAAGAGGTTTCTGGAGAGTAAAAGTGAGAAAAGTGGGGACCAGGCTAAGAGAACCTCCAGACAACACTGTTAATTCAAAACCAGTGAAAGAGAGACGAGAAGCAAGGTTGCATGGGGCTAGCTAGCCTCAGATCAGGATGCAGGTCTGGTAAGGGCACCACCTTAAGTGAGAGCTATGGAAAAGGGAGATGGAATCAGGCAGAAATGGCCAGGCCCTTGTTTAGTTATCAACAATGGGCCTGGGACTTCCAAGTCGTCAGCTCAATGACTGAGCTGGACCCTCAAGTTATCCGCTTGAGACTGCCACCCACCCACTGCTGAACCTCTAGAGCTGGCCAGTAGGATTTTTTTTAAGAAAGGCCAAATGTGGCACCTTCTTTGTTTTTATGGCCACCTTCATCTATTTGCTGGCTAAGCCTCCGGGAACCCTTCTGTGACAAATATCTAGGCTTCTGTCTTGCTTAGGAATGGAGATGTGACAGGTCTTGGGATATCTCAGGCTGGCAGAATTCAAAGGAACCGAGTGACAAGCTAGAGGAAGAAGGGACTTATAGAATGAGGTGCCCACGAGTGAATTCCATGGCAACTCTAGTAATGATGCAGAGTAGGGGTTAGTGATCACCAATCAAGCTGTATGATCTGGACTGGACAAAATGTTTGCTGTAGGAAACCTGGAAATTTAGAGTCATGACAGACAAAAGGATTTGAGTATGCAGTCAGGTCTCCTTCTCAGAGAGCAGAATATTCTAGAGTGTCCCACAGGGGCTCAGTGTCTCACACAACAGGAATGGGATAGCAAACCTACTCCCATTGTCTTTGCTTTATGGGTGGCTCTAGGTGATAGAGTTTTCCTCTTATGCTGAATTTAAAAAGTCTTCCTCCTTTACACATTGAACTCACTGTAACAACCTTGCCTTCTCTTTCATTGATCTCTGGATCATTGTGCAGAATCCTCCCAGGGAGGGGAGGATACTGGGGCCCTGATCTACCACCTACAAAACAGCAGGCTGTGCTCTCGGCTGATCACTAGGTTCTTTGTGACCTAAAATTCTCCAAAGCCATGAAAATTTCATGGAACAATTCTCAAATAAAAGCCAACCCTATATAAATTGAGAGACAATGTGCCGGCTCTGAAGTGTTTGTTGTCCATTTCCTGTGGCGCGCACTGGGACTCGGGAATAGCTGGGCCAGCTGCTGAACCACAGTTCATGTTGAAAAAAAACAGCCTCTTCTAATTAGAAGCATGCCCCTCGAGATGAAACAACTCAGTCCCCCAGTGATTCCCCCACCATTAGCAATTCCTGACAGTGACTGGGCATATTAATACAAACCCTTGGGGAAGAAAAAAAGAGGAGTCACCGTGATGGCTCGGAATGAGAATACACGCTCACACATGAATGCTTGCTACATGCTAGCCTCTTTAAGAGGCATCTTCACTTTTATTATTGAACTTTATTTAAGGTGGATTTTATTAACTCCACGGTCCAAATGAGGAAATCTGAGAGTCAGGGAAATGAAGGCTTTCCTAACACTGCCCTGCCAGTTGGGAGATAAATCACAACCCCTTGCTTGAAGTTCAGAAGCAGCTGCAATGGAACTTCTTACTTAAAATATGTGTGTGTGTGTGTGTGTGTGTGTGTGTGTGTGTGTGTGTGTGGTGCTCACATGTATATGATGGGGATATGTGCACTGTATGTGTCAAAGGTAAGGAGAGGGTATAGAATCCCTTGGAACTGGAGTTGCTTGTGTTTAGGGAACACTGGATCCTAACTCTGCTTCTTGTGGTTGTGCAGCAAATATTCTTAAACATTGAGCCACCTCAGTAGCTGAAGAAACTTCCCAATGCAAGTCTCATTGATGCGTATGCACCCATTCCCCCTAGGGCACCCTGGAAGGAGACCTTGATATAAAGATTCCAATGAAGGAAGCTGACTTAGAGGAGAGTGAGACACCACGGGAGACATCAATTGGCCAAATAGTGGAAGGTAGCTCATGTGTTGCACTTTAGTCCTCAATCCTACCAACGACCAGTGCAGACAACTAAAGCTCACCATGCTGAGGAAAGAGCCCTCTGCCCAGAGATGAGGGCCTAGAGGTTTACAAACCAGCTGTCACTCATTGGTTGAGGTCTTCTTCCAGCAGAAATTAATTTTTTGGCACTTACACCCTGCCACCCAGGCTGGGGAAACAACCGCCTTGGGCAGAGTATGCAACAGAAGCAAACTTGGATTGGTGTGTGTTGAAGGAAGGGGCAAGCAGATGGGGGGAGGGAACCCTGGCAAGGCTAACACAGTCAAGTTAGATGGAATCTGTCAGCAAATGATGCTTGACCACCGGCTGTGTGGAACGACTTACGGATGACATAGCATAGATACGGACCTGTTTCCCTCTGGCTTGTTATCCAGGTAGTAAGGCAGAAATAAATATAAAATGATAGGAGACCTAGGAATCCAGCTTGACAAAGTTTCAATAAAATCAACTCCCCATTTGCTCTTACTGTCTGTCCCCTTTAGTCTCTGGCTGTATTTCTTGTTTTCTTGGTAAAGCCAAATCTCCTCAACAATTGTGTTTACTGTATCTCCCTTAGCGGAGGATGAAGTCCTCTGAGGATGGATCCCCTTTGACTGCTGTTGTGTTATATGGTACTAGATGCCCAAGAAAACATAAACCCAATGAAACAAGAAGTAGCATACTTTACCCTAGTCAGAACAGAGGGCGCTCACTTCAGTTTTTACCGCTCTTCCACTGGTTTCTCGGGCTTCCCTCGAAATGTGAAAAGTAAATACTTAAAGACTTTCCAAGCTAACAACAGAATGATTACAGAGGAAGGTCACTCCTGGCAAATGTTCTCAACAAGAGGGAGTTTCCTTTCTCTCCTGGCCCTTCCTTGGGGCCAACCCCATTTGGGAAGTTGGGGACAGTGACATTGGTTGTGGTTTGGATATCTAAGTCTCTAAGAGATAGATGTCTTGTTTTCTCTGGACAGATGAATTGGGAAAAGGACCTTGTTAGTCTTAAAAAAATAGGGGAAATCTCTACTTTGTTTATTTTTATTTTTTTTTATTTTCTCAAAGTATTTTGTTTGAAGGGTAGGCTGATTCCTGTGGCACTTTTCATCAGTGGCTAAGATTCCAAGAACCCCAACTTTCTAGCCAGATGTCTTAGGAAAGGGACTCTCTAGCTGTTATGGGAAACAATGAGGGAGAAAAATCTCTGAAGAATTCTGGAAAAGAGAACTTAAGTTCGATTCTGAATCAGTCCACATCTCTAACTTGCCACTGAAATACACAAGGGTAGAGCAGAGCTCACACTGCCCAGGTTTTGAAAACTGAGCAACTCTTGTCCATCGCCCACAGAAAGGGTGGTTCTGTCTTCAGTATGGGCTTGAGTGGACCATTTGCTAAACAGGGGCCACTGTGCAGCGTCAGTGATGGCAGAGAGCTTTAAGATCAGCCTCACAGCAGGATAACTGGATGCCCAGGGTATAATATACAACAACTTTAAACTCCGAGGGAGGGAAAGAAACCCGCATTATTTTTGAAAAGACATCAGGTGAGTGCATTTTCTTTATTAACATGGTATGGGGCCCTGACTCGGAAATGCTCTTGGCAGTCTGAGAAAAGAACACACAGCCTGCTCTGTCTGTCCAGTAACCCTGTCCTTCCAAGCCACCCAGGGACAGCTCTTGGCAGTCAGGACAGGCATCACAGTCCAGTGCCCACAGCAGTGGGATTCACTCTTACAGAAAATTTAACACATCCGAATTTCCATCTTATATATCCTAGAGTGTCCTTTGCTTTGGAGTGGTAAAAGGTTCTTTCTATTAACAGTTCCATCACAAATCAAACAAACAACAAAATGACTGTTTCTCCCCCAAAATCACTGCATCCAAAAATCTGGGATGCTCAGTGGAGTGTAAACTTGCACCAGCAGTAGTTTCAAGACTCTCAGGCAAGCAAACCATTTTTCTAAGATGCAAGGGGCATCTCAGCTAGAAATAGATGCCTCTCCCAAACTAGATGGCTGAAGGAGGCAGAACAGGCCACAGTAGAGGTACTTCAGTGGCTCAAGGGAACAAAGGATGCTGAAGTTCCCTGTGGCTGATCCAGACAGGAAGTGGGGGCAGGATTAGGGCAGAGGGATTAAGGAGAGGGAGAGGTTTTCAAAACTCAGAGGGTATTCTTAGGAGAAAGCACCTGGCAGGACATATGACCTTGAAGGAAGGACAGAGTGTCTGTGGTGATCTACCTAAGAAAAAGTCAAAAGATTGATGCCCACCATGCCTACTCCCACCCTCCAGATAGGAAGCCTTTGAGAGCCTTTGATGTCAGCACCCAGAGGTGCAGAGCACAGCAGCAAGTGTGGAAAGGGGGTTGAAACGTCAAACAGGCAACAAATGTACCACCATCCACCACTTTGGCCTTTGCATCCCCATTTGTCCTTGTCAGCTAAAAGCTGGGAAGCCTCTGCCCTGCTTGCCTCTGCTCAGTCATCTCCCAGGGAACCCAGTGGGTGTTGAGTTTGTTTTAGGGGAGTTTTTGTAAAATCATTTATCCAGAAGCTATTTCAAGGACATTGCTCTCCAGATGATTGACAGAATAAAATGACCCCATGGAATTTTATTTTTATGACAAATTCAAATTCAGGAAAAGGAAAACAAGGTTTCTAGGGTTTACTATATGCTTCTTTTTTGTATCAACTTTGTGATATATACATTTGCAGAGAATGGAATAAATAATATGTACAGACTACATATTATGTATCTATAATATGTAACTCTGAAGATTAAAAACAGTGAGCCCTTTAAAAATGGGATTGTTGCTGTATACGAGGCATGTACAAGATATTATAGGAAAGAAATTGATAATACCTAATAGGCTAAGGGAATTTATAATAATAAACCAGTCTACGAGAAGATAAGGAGCAGTACTCTATTTTAGCAGGAGGTAAGCACTCCAGCAGTATTAGGATGGCGTGAAATACCACCCATTGGAATAACTCTAAGAACTCTTGGTCCCAGCATCAAGTCATATAGTTCTATAGGAAGGTCTATCCTGGTAAAGTCCTTGACGGCTGGTAAACACGTTTGCCTTTACTAACCTTGATGAAACACTGACGAGTTCTGAAGAAGGTAGTAACACTTTCAGTATTGTGTGTTAGGAATTTTACTCTGTATTGGGAGGGGTAGTAGAATTCCAATAGCAAATGAAGGAATCAATGGTGGGCACGCATTTGGGCATTGAAGGATACTGAAAATAATAGCATGGGAAGGAGAGAGATTCAAGAGGAGGCAATCTCCTGGCTTGGAAATTGGTTCGATGAAAACTGGGGAGCATCAGTGGACTCTTAAAGGTCTCCTAACTTTAGTGCTTAAAGGGCAACTGATGGTACCATTTGTAAAGCTATAGAATAAAATATAAGACATGGTTTTCATGGAAAAAAATATAATCTTGACTCAATACCTGTATGCTGGGGGGGTGGGGGGATGACAGTCTTCCACTGCTCAGGCTATTGTATTTTTAAGAATTTCTGGTTGATGGACATGGGTATGGACTCCAGGTGTAGCTCAGAATCAAAGCCTAGACTGTGAAATCTGAAGCCTGGGAGTGGTGGGTCCAGCATCGGCTGATGTAGGTGGAGTTGGCAGTAAGAAGAGGGCCCGAACACAACAGGTTGGAGTGAGTGGGGAACAAGGTGATGCAGTTAGAGAGCCTAGATAATTCCCCAAGAAAATGCAATGAGAGAGTACAGAGTCAGATAGATTTCTTCTGTTTGAATGGAAGTTTCCTTGGATTTCCATGTCCCGTATGTATCAGCCACCAAAGCTTGAGATGCCTCGTGACTGCCCTGGATAAGGACAGGAGGCCAGGGAGTCTGGTGGGAAGAAAGCAGCCTGTGCTGGAGCTCATTCTAGGACTGACTCATACCCAGCCTCTCCCCACACCCTGCTGCCGCTGCTGGGTCCCGTGACGCCCGATGTATGTTTTCCTCTGAATCACAGTGGGCTGGGAAATAGCAACATAAGAATTATGACAAACTTGTCCCTGTGGATGTCACTGTGATTTTAGGAAGCATCTGGGGAGCAGGAACAGAATTTTTTTTTTTTTTAAAAAAAAACATGGGTCAACTTTGTTAGGGCTAAAATAACCTTTTTTTTCCTTTCCTTCTTCCTCCTTCCCTTCCTTCCCTTCCCTCCCTTCACTCCCTTCCCTCTCCTTCCTTCCTTCCTTCCTTCCTTCCTTTATTTCTTGTTTCCTTCCTCCCTTCTTTCCTTCCTCCTTTTCTTTTTCAAGGTAATAAATAACTTTTCTGGTCTAAGGTAGAAACTCAGAGATTAAAAACCGTCTTTAAGGAATTTTTGTGCCACTTAGTTAGAGATATAAAGTTCTCACATACCAAAGGACAAACAGACATGCACACACCTTGCCATGGATCAGAATTTGCAATTGTATTTTTTATTCTCAAAAGGTCTAGGAAGTGAGGAAGCCAGAGACGAGTTAAGAAAATCTGTCCTGATGAAAGGACTTCGTGCTTACACAGTGTGGTGGCGGACACTCTCACAGCAGATAGAAAGAATGGGGGGGAGGAAAGAATGAAGGAAGAAAGAAAAGGAGGGAAGGGGAGCAAGGGAGGGAAGGGGAGAGGGAGGGAGCAAGGAAGAAAGAAAAGAGAGAGCAGTAGTAGAGAGAAAACATCATCTACTCCTTTGAGTACATGAGGCCTCCTCCTTGAGCCAAACCCTGGGAGGGCAGATCTGCAGCCATGGAAAAGGTAGGGATTCAGATAGTTACACAATATCTGATCCACTAGTCTCAAATCCAAAATGTTGGAACTTTTAGAGGTTCCAGAACATTGTAATAATGGCACATGTATTATTTTATATGTATAAAACCTGAAATAGAGGTATTTTTCGTGACATCTGGTATGGAGAAGGGCTATTGCCGTATTTGCAAGTGCCCACGCCTCTTTGGTTGCTCCCTTCTCCAAGAAGACCCACTCTGGAAGGCCCACACAGCTCTCTGCCTTCTCTACTCCCTCTACATGTAACTGTAGTAAGTGGGCCAAGACTTGGCTCAGGTGCCATGTCAGCGGGCCAAGGCTGGCTTGTGTCTTTCTTCTAGGTTGCGATACCTCCCAGCGCTTACCTTGTCAAAGCTTTGTCCATTCATGCTGTAATCAGCACACTGTTTCTGGTCTTCCACAGATTGTAGACTCCAGGACTTCACTTCCGAAAAGTTCTGGAAGAGCCAGTCACCTCCCTCTGTGGACATTTGGCCTTTCTTTCCCAGAACTGATCTTTCTTGAGCTCGCAATGGTATTTGTGTTTTTAGAGCCCACATTGCAAATTATCTTCAGTTCCAAAGTACCATGGATGGAGACTACCTGGGATAGTGAGCTAGACCCCAGTCTTTCTGGAGCTGTGCAGAAAGAAAGTGATGCCACCTGGCCATTTTACCCATTGCAAGATGGCTGCTACTAAACATTAGGTTCTGCCTCTCTGCCTCAAGGGATTTCCCAGCATCATATTTTAGCACTCTGGACTCAGTCTCCAAACACTCTCTGTGATTTCACTGCGTACTTATTCACCCATTTCCATCTATTTTCCTTTTCTTGGTTTATTCACTTAAAATATGCATTTTATCAAGCTGTTCAGTATTTTGAATCGAAGGGTTCATTCTGAAAAGCCTTACTTCTGCTCCCAGTATTAACTTGGTGAGCCTTGGCTGGGTTTGGGGTGTCCTCAGATATCTTTGGCTTTAAGAATCCACTAAATTCTTGAACATCATGGAGGAGGCAAAATACTTTTGTTTGTGTTGGTTATATCTATTGATACCAGAAATCAAAACTGAGAAATCATAAAAGTGTTTGCTAATTTAAAAAAAAATGATAAATATGTTGTACACTTATAGCAATGGCATTTTAAGACTTTTCTAAGAGAATTGGTGAGAAATGTGACATTATTTTACATTTTTGGTAGACGTCTAGTGGCAGATTTAACAGAGGGACATTGATCCCCTGGCTAGTTCTACAGTCCAACTCTGAACAATATATTATCTATAGTCTATGAAGAAAATCTAACCTCACACAGACGAGAAGTTGGATAAGGATCACAATTGCTTTACAATCCTTTTCAGATAATTTCCAATCCTTTTAGGATAATTATGGGTATCCTTTGATACTACCCTAAACTTGACAGGTGGCAACTTCTCACAGGGTAGCTGGAATTTGAAATCTGAAGCCACAGGGATGGACTCTTTGTATTCAGCTGCAATATAATCTACTGGTATCTTTTTCCTTGGAAGGAATTGTTTTGCTCACATATAATTTTGTAGCACCATGTACTGGCCATATGGAAAATATCAGTGCACTGAATTATGTAGATCTTCCCATTGTTGACTTATTTCATTATACGTTGTCAGAAAAATCACAGTCCTTATTACCACCATCAGTCTCACCTGAGAAGTCTGTATTTGTACGGTGTGGAGCTCACGATGGCAGACACGAGTTTTCCAAGACTAGCTTTCGCTTGAGAGTTTGGATCGAATTATTGGCAAAGGTAGCATGAGCTGTTTTTTCCTTGAAATGACAGGATCTTTTGGTTCTTTATTTTTTTTTTCCAGAAAAAGTGTATGGCATATGGTCAATTCTAAATAGCCAAAGTTTGCAGTTATCCAGAGAACAAAATTAGTGTTTTCACCACCCGCTCAATGGTATTTTGATGAGAAGGGGACTTTTTCTTCTGTTCTTAAACTGTGGGGACATTGTGCTAAACAGCACCACGACTAACACATTTGGTGTCCCTGCCTTGAGTCCCACTAAAGCACCAGCAATCAGATTCGCTATGGGTTTAGCCTGTTAGTCTGGGTAACTCTGTGTCCACAAAATTTCTGACAAAATGAGTAAATCATATCACTGCTGTGCAAGTAGCCTTTACCAAATGTAGGCCCTGGTAGAAATCCCCAGGGCAACGCAACATATTTTGGAGGAAATATTGCCATTTTTTGTTTTGTTTTGTTTGAGAGATGATGTAGCTTCAACTGTTGGTTACACACCAAACCCAATTTGAGAATTCTCTCTTACTCTCTCTCTTTTTTCTCTCTCTCTCGACAATGACCATGACTTCTTTTCCAGATGACATCTACCCAGTACGTAATTGGTGACTACATCCAAGTAAACATGTGGAAAATGAGTGCAAGTGGGTGTGTTGGCTCTGAGGGAGCGGGTCATTTGGCAGAGGATGAGAATGTGCAGCTCTGGAAGGGATTCAGTTCTAGGAGCGTGTATTTCTGGTCCTCAGAAGATTACCACATACATGTTGTCGTCAATTTATAATGTGCTTGAGGGAGGGGGCTTAATGTGGAGAAGAAATGGCCTTAGCAGTCAGCAAACCTGAAGCCCAGGGGCAGCTTAGTTGCTGCTATCTGTGGCCTTTATTGTGCTTCCTTCCTTTGCTAAGTAAGCCTTAATTGTTCTACCTGGGAGTGAAGGAGCTGAAGATGTGAAGGCTGGGACACTGTGGATACTGTGGTGAACCTAGTAACTCTCCACCTCAGGGCTAGAGAGCAATTGATATTAAAGATGGCTCTCAGTGTCAGCTCTCTCTGTCCCTGCCATACCTCCTCTCCAGGGGCCATTTCCCTCATTTAGACTCAGTATATGTAAGAAAGGCAGAACCAATCCCACACCTCCCTAAAGGGTCAGCTGAGGCATACATCAGCTTCTGGTGCTACTTAACCCTCCATCTCCCCGCTTCTGCATATGCCACCAAGGAAAGATGCCAACACTCCTGAACAAAGCCCCCTATATGTATTCTAATTTCCAACTCAGAGACTGGTTTTTGCTGAACTCAACCTGAAGCAGATGTTTTATTAATCTTATAGCTTGTGTTTGTGAACCTCCACGTGTGTGTTGAAAATTAAAGCAGGGCCTCTGGAAGAGTAGCCAATGCTCTTACCACAGAGCCATCTCTCTCAGGCCTCAGGAAGAGACTCAGAGGGCCAGAGTCATGTCTTAGGAAGACAACAGTGAACAGAAGACTTGGGAGAACACATCCCTCTGGTGGATAGTTATATGGCAAGGATTCTGAAACCACTAGTTTGGGCCCAAGACCTAACCCTGCCACTATTCTCTATCACCAAGTAAACCACTTGGTACCTCTGTGGCTTGGTTTCTTCCATCTGTAAAATAAGAGCGGCAGACATATCTGCTCTGAAAGGGTTGCTCTGGAGATTGAATGAGTGAGAAACTAGATGATGGTCACTATCCAGTGGGAAGTTGGAGAAGCCTCCAAAAATTATAGCAATATGGTTCTAGGATGTGAGTGGGCACAATGTTAACACCTGCAGAAGAAGCAAAGTTCCTTGAGGCTGCAGGGGGCAAACAACAAAGTCGGCAGAATTGACATTTTAGGAACTGTGGGATAGCTCCTGGCTTTCCAGGGAGGACAATCCTGGAGAGGATGGCACTTGGGAAGTTCAGAGATGTCCAGTGACTGAGTCCTCTGATTAAAGGTAGGAGAGGCAGCAGCAGTCACCTCTTTTCTAGTGAGTGAGCCCTGGCCTCCACCCAGAAGAGGAATACAGCTCTCCTCCACCCTGCTCAGATTTAGAGACGCTTGGATCTGCTTCTTCCAATGACACAGGGAGGTGCATTTTTTATTGACACATTTTTGTAAGCTATCCCAAATTCTTTGTGGAAAGAGGAGAGGTATTGACCACATAAACAAAACAATGGAACGAAGTACAATAAATAAAGCAGCCAAAGAAAGGATTTATCCAGGGCCACTTTCTGCCTTGTTGTGCACTTTGCATCTTAATTAGGCTGAAAGCCTTGGGAAATTCACACCGTAGCAATGGCCAAACACAACTTGACCCTTCTGGTATTTGTTCTGCCCACAAAGAAAATAGTCAAAGAACAAAACTTTCTGATATGGACAAATTTTTCTTCTTTTTTTTCTGGCTCATAATTTTTATGGGCTTGTCAAAGACGAAAGAGGCAAGGCTTGCTGGGAGCCATGGGAGCAAGTAAGGCAAGGCTTGTTGGGAGCCATGAGAGCAAGTGGTGTTCACAGTGCACCTGGCACTTCTGGCTCCGTCTTCTCTTGGGGCCCAACATCCTGCACAAGGCTGGACATTTTCAATCATACACTCTGGGCTTTGTCTGTAGCATCAAGCTGATGAGCCTTCTCCCCTCTTTCCATGACATTTGGCATTTATATCTTGTCCCCAACTGTGGATAGAACAAACTGGTAGAATCAGTTGACATAATCTCTACCAGAAGCAACTGGACCTGTCTTATCCGGAGCCAACAACACGAGCAAACAGAATGGCTCCTGGCCAAGTTTGCTGCACGCTAACAGATGAGAAGGGAATTATCAGTGAAGAAATACAACCAAGCACCATGTGGACGGGTGACAGAAGTCCTCTAGCCAGAGGAGCAGATTACATACCAGTGCTGCCTTGGCTCACCGCCCCGAAGAAATACATAGCAATCCACACTCGGGAAAATTCCATGCAATAGCAAAGCAGGAACATCCTGAAGCCGATGGCCACCTATTCCAAGAAAAACATCCAATGAACCAAACCCCAAGCAACACAGACCTCAGAAACGTAAATAAAAATTAACTGAAAAAGGAAACCTTCAGAGCCTTGGGAAGGAACACAACAGATTAAGTGACCACAAAACACTAAAACACCAGCTAGTTATTTACCCTCTGCTCCGTGGTAAATACAAGGCCCCTACGTCTCCAAGAAGTTATTTCTGGGCGCCAACACAGGCCAGCAAAGGAACTGGACTCTTTTTTTCCTTCGAGGGCAAGTGGCATTTATAATGGGCCTGAGAACCAAAGGGAAGTTCCTTTGATGCCTCTAACCCTCCAGCTATTTATAAGACTGAGTGAGGCACTAAGGGTGGGAAAAAGTACTGGGCTTGTAGTCAAAGCAAAGCACTTGGCTTCACATGTCTTCCTTACCCTGCCTCTCACCAGCTCTCCGTCTGATTAGCTTTGCGTTTCATGGCTCCCTTGAAGACATGAAGGGGAGACAGCCATCATTTCTTCCTTGCACATTCCTGATCTATCTGTGCACTAAATGAGAAAAATGGATGGAAAGATTACACATGAGACACAAAGTACAGAACAGTACCCGGTCATTGTGATGGTGGCTGTTCCGTTCTACTGGTGCTGATGTCACTTTCCTGGGAGCGCAGGAGAAAAGCATATGCCTACTTGAAGTGAATTTCTTGGTGACTGAGTTATGCTTTTTAGAGAATCAATGTCAGTCAGTTTGGATACAGTCTATAAGGTTCATTCCTTTGAGTTGATTCTAAGTCTTGTTTCAGTTTACCTTGGGGACTTAGAATCAAGGCTGTACACAACTTCTGTGCTAAACATCTCAGCGTCAGTTCTGTCCATTTCCTCTCCTGTGGCCTTGAGCACAGCCTGTGTGCTGTCTATCCCAATAGTACCTCCTCCTTCTATTTGATTTAGCTCTTTGATTTCTAATTCAGTCAACACCAAAATCTGCTAGTTGCAGTCTGAACGGCATAACCTCTATTTAGAATCTCAACAGTCGCGTAAGAGGGGTTCACACAGGGATTTTCGGAGTACCATGGTAGAGTCAGAGATGCTTTTGCTTGAGATTGGAGAGAGGAGGGCATTACAAAGTTGACCTAAGGGTAAGCTTGTGGTGTTAGAGTCAGGGGTGCTTTGGGTGTGTGGAGGCCACTTAACTATCCCTCCCATCTGACATAGACAGAGCACAAGTGTGACTCATAACTTGTCGTCAGCAGCGAGCAGAGCCTGATCCAGGAGGATTCATGTTAAGGCAGGGTAATATTTTGAAGATCTATGTGAGATTCTGCACATGTCAGTCCACACATAATAACTTACGCTGTTTTGAAATAAGCCCAATTCCCCGTTTAGCTCCAGAATCATTCTGTTTAGCAAAATTAGATGGTTTGGGGGATTATCTCCTTTCTCTCTGAACTGGTCCACAGCATTGCTAATTTTTCCTACTCAAACTTGATCAAGAATTGTAGGTTCTCACCCCTATGGGAGTGTGGTAAATCAAGAGGTGGGTGGCTTTGTAGGTCCCCAATACCACTGTCAAGATGCACAGGGGCCAAATTTTATGAGTTTGCAAAATGAGAAAAAAAATGAGGAAATGTGAACAATGTTTCACAAATTTAAGTATTCTAATTTAAGAATACCTCACAGTCCTATGAAAATTTGCCTTTCTTTGTTTTCTGATGTTCTTTGCTGTTAATTTATAATTATTATACTGATGAGTGGCAGCTATTTAAGCAAAAATACTATGAGATCTAAATCTGACCATATAATGTTAGCCTCCTGTTTTGTGGCTATTTTGTTAGTTTAACTCATGGACTTTAAAAGTTTAAGATCTTCAGGTTCATACTAATACCCTCATTTTCAGATGGAGGAGCTGAAACCCCAAGAAAACTGCCAAAGTCCACATAACTTGAAGTTGGGAAGCCAGAGACAGCACTTGAGAACAGGGCATTTAACTCTAAAGATGTCTGTTCTGCTAGATAGAAGGTTAGTGTCAGCACTAATTCTGCTGAATGAAGAAAAAAATGATTCTCTCTGGGGTGCACCAGTGTACCAGACTCCAATGTTTCACATGTATTATGTGACCCAACCTTAAAAGGAATGTGAAGCCAAATGTTGAAGAAACCTGATTTCCGTAGCATGAGCTAGCTTAATGTCTCGATCTGTCAAACCACAGTGCTGGCTACATGCGTGTCACTCACCAGTATCAGCTGTCTTCCCAGTGCGAGATAAGCATGTGCTAAAGCAATTGGAAGATTTTTACCAAATCATAAGGTGACATGCACTTAAAAGCCAAGCATCCGAAGCCAGTATGTGAGGCTAGCCATCGTCTCTACTCTATAGATGCAAAATTGAAGCGTGGAGGGTTTAAATGTCTTACCTCAAATCACAGGCTTGGCCTGTTGTTACACTGTAATTGGACTTCTGGCTCCCCTCTTCTTCCCACTTCTCTGCGCTCTGCTAGGAAGAACTTTTATTTTTCCTTTCCGGGAGAAAAGACATGGTACACCAGAGAGACCTTAACCTGCCAGGCATCATGGCCAGCAGGGCCACAGTTATTACCTTGAGAAAAGCAGGAGTCAAAGAAGAGTTGATGAGGACACCAGGCATAAAAGGGCTGTAAGTTCTGGGCTTTCCAACAATAAGCCGTTCTCCTCCAGATGATTTTAATAATCGCCAGCACATGTGTCCTAACCCCTTGATGCTGTACAATATGTGTAACCAAATAAAAGATCTCTCCAGATTTGGAGATTTACTGTTTGTGATGGGAAAAGGCCAACCAGATGACATCATTTATATTCCAAACATGAGCTTCTGCCAAGGCTGGTGATGTTAAGCTGGAGAAATTGATCCTCAACATTATTCTATGAAGCAAAAAGAAAAAAAGAAGGTCTTGGCCTGGATGATGTCTTTTAAAAAAATTTATGTGAATATGAAATCTGGTTTAATATACTTCTATCCAGGATTCCTTATGCCGAAGATGTAGGCTGTCTGAGGAGGGTGAGTGGCCTTTGCTCTTGTCAAGTGAATCCTGTAGCGGGCTGTGGTCTGAACCGAATACCTCCAGTCATCTATACCCCTTAAGACCCTGAGGCACAGGGACTTTAGGTACCATTTCACTTCTAAAGGCTGATCCTAACAATCTGAGCCAATAAGAGCATGCTCTTTCCCCCAGTGACCGAGGATCCAAGAGCAACCTGTAAGGACAGTGAGACAAAGGATGGATGGGTCTTAGTTCCATTCTTGGGGGCAAAATTTCATTTCCCCACAATGAGTGAAACAAAGAAGCAGATAGTCCTGATTGTCGCTGGCTTTCAGCTTTCTGTGTTAGCAGGACCAGACTTAGAATGGAGCCCAAGCTGAGGATGGACGTATTCTATTCTAAATGCATGCATGTTGAAATGAATGTGCTATGTCCTCCCTGTCTGGGGACTTCCTCTTAGGGAGACATTATATTTCCTTATTTTCAAGCCATGTTGAGAAACATGCTTTCAGAGAAACCATCAGAGGAGATCAGTACTGGTAAAATGTGCTTCCTAGAGGGTCTACTGGTTTCTTAAACCATATCCTCCTGATGTGTTCCAATATGAGGGCTGTTAACTTTGCAGTGAATGGCTCAATGTGTACATCAGCATCCACACTCAATGTGATATTCTAAAGCAAGGACTGGCCACAGCACTCCCTGCTTCTTGGTCTGGCTTCCGGCACTCGGCAAGCTGCATCTCCAGCCTTGCGCTCCAGCCTCTCTCCAGCCTCTCTTTCATCTTCCCATTGCTCTGGTGTGCCATTCTTCCTTCCTACCTAGTCTTGCCTGTACTCTGTCTGCACTGCTGGTGACCACCTCCTTCCTCACACCTTCCGTCAAGCTTTGTCTTTGTTATGGTTTTTGACTCTTTAAGAGGCAAGCCACGCCCACTCCCAGTG